>JBBPBX010023367.1:16490-31613 GCA_038048925.1 Garcialebias charrua | reverse complement strand
CCCACTGCCCTGAACAAGATGTACCCACTGCCCTGAACAAGATGTACCCACTGCCCTGAACAAGATGTACCCACTGCCCTGAACAAGATGTACCCACTGCCCTGAACAAGATGTACCCACTGCCCTGAACAAGATGTACCCACTGCCCTGAACAAGATGTACCCACTGCCCTGAACAAGATGCACCCACTGCCCTGAACAAGATGTACCCACTGCCCTGAACAAGATGTACCCACTGCCCTGAACAAGATGTACCCACTGCCCTGAACAAGATGTACCCACTGCCCTGAACAAGATGCACCCACTGCCCTGAACAAGATGTACCCACTGCCCTGAACAAGATGTACCCACTGCCCTGAACAAGATGTACCCACTGCCCTGAACAAGATGTACCCACTGCCCTGAACAAGATGCACCCACTGCCCTGAACAAGATGTACCCACTGCCCTGAACAAGATGTACCCACTGCCCTGAACAAGATGTACCCACTGCCCTGAACAAGATGTACCCACTGCCCTGAACAAGATGTACCCACTGCCCTGAACAAGATGTACCCACTGCCCTGAACAAGATGTACCCACTGCCCTGAACAAGATGCACCCACTGCCCTGAACAAGATGTACCCACTGCCCTGAACAAGATGTACCCACTGCCCTGAACAAGATGTACCCACTGCCCTGAACAAGATGTACCCACTGCCCTGAACAAGATGTACCCACTGCCCTGAACAAGATGTACCCACTGCCCTGAACAAGATGCACCCACTGCCCTGAAGACATTTGAATCAGAGGACTGCACCTCCTCAGCTGACTCCTTTTGATGGGGGAGAACAGCAGCTCTACTCTTTGCTCCTCCTGGAGGATGGATCTCCTGAACATAAGCCCCTCACACACACACACAGATGGATGCTGCCTCTTGAGATAAAAACCTGATCAGGTTTCCAGAATCAGAAGAGTTCTGGTTGGACCTCGGCGTGCTGCTTCAGGACAAACTCCAGGGCAAACTCCAGGACAAACTCCAGGACAAACTCCAGGACTCTGAAAATGACGGAGAACAGATGTGACGGTGGAGGAGGGTCGGGGTGAACCTCCTCCTCCATCATCTCCTCTCTCCCCTGCATGTGAAGGAGCAGGGTGGGGTGAACACGGAGGTAATTGAAGCAGAGCTTTTGTGAGAATCTGCTCCTGATCCACAGGAGAGAGGAGGAGGAGGAGGAGGAGAGGAAGAATGAGAGTTTTAATGAATGGAAGCGTCATTAAAATGATAACGATTTCCTCAGAGATCAAGTCCAATTTAAATGCACAGAAACAGAAAAGACGTAATTGAAAGATTTTTTTCTTCTTCTGCCATTCAAAGTGTGAATTTGAATTTGGTGGAGGGGAGGGAGGCTGATCACCCCCACCCCTCCTCTTCCTCCTCCTCTGACAGCCGCTTGAACCCGTGAGCTAAAAACAGACGTGTTTTCTTTGGATCCACGGAGGTCAGAGATCCAGTTTGGATTCTGATTGGACGAGACGTGAAGGAATGACCTGACTGTTAAAGACAAGAGTTTTCAGAACCGAGCAGGAAGAGTCACATCTCAGGTCCTGACTTCGACTTTCAATCCTCTCTGCTGCTCAGCGACTGACGCTGCCCCGATCCGTTTAACACTGCACCCAGGGCCAAATGTGGCCCCAGAGGTGGCCCCTGGACCAGGTCTGGTCCTTAGTGTCCACTAACAAATACAGGTAGTCCCTAACTTACGACGGAGTTCCGTTCCTACGTGACGTCGTAAGTCGAATTTCGTTGTAAGTCGGAAAATACGTCCAAACTGCACCTTATACGTACAATTCTGTATTTTACCAAGCACTCAGCCTATCCTAACACAGTACCCTACATAATTATCAAAAAACACATACATTTGGAGCCATAATGAAGGAAAAAATAGTTAATAACCTACTGGGAGCTGGTGAAGCCTTCCTCCGCCTGTTAGCATGTTAGCTCGTTGTTCCTCCAAGCTCTGCAGCTGCCT
The DNA here is from genome assembly GCA_038048925.1 of Garcialebias charrua. Classification (NCBI taxonomy): domain Eukaryota; kingdom Metazoa; phylum Chordata; class Actinopteri; order Cyprinodontiformes; family Rivulidae; genus Garcialebias; species Garcialebias charrua. Next base: position 29,603 of record JBBPBX010023367.1, on the reverse strand, counting down.
GTAGTTTTCCATTGCTTCGCGCGGTCCACAGCTTTACAGTAAGGTCTGTTAGCATGTTAGCGCGTCCCTCCTCGTCAGTCTGCCGGTCCAAGGCCTGCAGGTCCGGCCCTTTGCCGTCAAGCTACTGCTGTCAAAACCAGAAGGAACTCGGAACTCGGCTTTCAAAATAAAAAAATTCAAAATAATTAATAATTAATTTGTCACATAAATATAAACACTGTATTTTTTTTAAATGGGAGATGCGTGACGTAACCGCGAAACGTCGTAAGTCGAGGCCGTCGTAAGTCGAGGACTACCTGTAGTTTTGTTCTTGTTTTGTTCATTCACCAGTTGACGTGTTGTAACTGAGTTTTAGCCTCCAGTCATTTTATATTGAAAAATGACGGCTGTAGGTCAGTTGGCTGTGGCGGCCATCTTGAATTGGGTTGAGTCTAAAATGTAATAAATTGTAGATGTACATTCAATACTTATATTTTACAAATGTGCATAAAATCTGTTCAGTGATTCATGAGGTGTTTTGCTAAAATGCAAGACTATAATAATAATAATAATAATGAATTTAATTTATAACGCACTTTTCATTAACGAAAATCTCAAAGTGCTACAAAGTGCAACAAAACTCAAAGATCAAATAAAAACAAGTGATAAAATCAAGTAAAATCAATGATAGTATCAACTAAGTTTAAAGGTAAAATCATGTGGAGGCAGAATAGGCTTGCTTAAAAAGAAAGGTCTTTAAGCCTTGTTTAAAGTCAACCAGTGACTGTGGAGCTCTCAGGTAGTCAGGGAGGGAGTTCCATAGGCGGGAGGCAGCCACACAGAATGCCCGGTCTCCCATGGTCCTTAATTTGGTTTGTGGAATGTGAAGGAGATTACTGTTCTGTGATCGAAGAGACCAGGTGGATGAATATGGAGCAAGAATGTCCTTTAGATAGTCAGGTGAAGTTCCGTGTAAGCATTGGTGTGTAATGAGAGCAGTTTTGTACTGAATTCTGTAGGTGACAGGAAGCCAATGGAGGTTATGGAGAATGGGTGTAATATGTTCAAATTTACGAGCTCTCAACAAAATCCTTGCTGCACTGTTTTGAATATATTGAAGCTTCTGAAGGTATTTGCCAGGGATTCCAATAAACAGGGAGTTGCAGTAGTCGAGCCTGGAGGAGACAAAAGGCATGGACGAGTTTCTCAGCATCAGAAAAAGTTAGGGATGGGCGAAGTCTGGAGATGTTTCGAAGATGGAAGAAGCAGGTTTTAAACAGATGCTTAATGTGATTTTCAAATGTAAGATGAGAGTCCATTTTTATTCCAAGATTTGTAACAGAGGTGGAGAGGGGGATGTCTTGTCCAGAAAAGGAAATTGTTGTTATAGTTGATGTTTGTACCTGGTGAGGGGTGCCAATCAGTATGGCCTCAGTCTTGGAGCAGTTTAATTGAAGAAAGTTCTGATTCATCCATGCCCTTATTTCCTCCAGGCAGGTAGAGAGGGCAGTGAGTGAAGATGGAGATGACAATGGGGATGATGATGATGCTCCAGTCCTGATGTAAAGCTGTGTATCGTCGGCATAACAGTGAAAAGAAATGTTGAACTGATTAATAATTTGACCCAAAGGCAGCATGTAGAGGGAAAACAGCAGGAGCCCCAGAACTTACCCCTGAGGGACACCACAGGAGACACAAGCCGTGTTTCCATCAAGGTTTCTTGATGCGCATTTTGAAGTATCGCATCAGAAAAGCTGAATGGAAACGGCACGATTCGAATTAACTTCCTCTAATTCGCAAAAAAGTTGATACGCTCGCTTGAGGTGGTTTTTGGGTTTTTCGAATCAGAGCCGATGCGCAAAACGAGAGATGGAAACAGATTTGCCGACTCAGTTCTGACGTAGCGAACATTTACGTCACGTGACTTCGTCTCCGGACAACATGTAACATCGCTAAAACTAGTTGGCATGACAGAATAAATACAACTTGCCCGATAGCAACACATACCTGAAATATTCTCTCCATTTTGCCGAGATGTGTGGTCGGGTCCTGTTTTCAACCGCTACTTCCTGTTTACTGTAGACATGCGTAACGCTGACGTCTGACGTAATGACGCTGACGTCTGACGTAATGCCGCTTTGCGTGGCCTGGTGGATGCGCTTCAAGCCAGTTGATGGAAACACTTCTGATTCGCGTTAAAGCTGGGGTATGTAAGATTGTAATGTAGTCTGTAACTTTTCAAACAATATATATTTTAACATATTTCTTCACTCTGTCACTAGATTGATGTTAGAGAGGTAATCTCTGAAAAAACTAAAAAAAAATATTGTCCCCTTGCTTCTCCAGGTGGTAAATAAGCATTTCTAAAAAGAAAAAGTGACCCGCCATTTTCCAGCCAATAAAAACAAAGTTTGTAACCAGCCAATAAAAACCGAGCTTGAATTTGAATCAGCCAATAAAAACAGAGCTTGAATTCAAATTTCAACAGACCACAAGGGGGCAGAGCCATATATGGCTCTGAGGGGGAGGGATCAGAATGCTTTGCTTGTTGAAATTTTTTCTAAGTGCTACTGTTCTACAGAAACTGCAGACTGAACCTTTAATTTTTATTTACATTTTTGCGGAATTTCAAAAATTTGCTCAAAATTCGAATTGAAAATAGATGGAAACACGGTTACAGACTGTCTGGGGCGTGGCATTGCCAAGACTAAGACATTCCAGCCTATTGGAGAGGAAAGATTTGAACCAGTCCAGGACAGTGTCACAGAGACCGACCTCCACATAAAGAGGGTGGAGGAGGATACTATGGTCCACAGTGTCGAAGGCTGCAGTGAGGTCAAGGAGGACAAGGATGGAGGGAGAACCAGTGTCAGCAGCCATGAGGACATCATTGTTGATAACTAATAATAATAATAATAATGAATTCAATTTATAACGCACTTTTCATTAGTGAAAATCTCAAAGTGCTACACACATTGAATGCTACACACATTCATACACCGGTAGCGGCAGACTACCATGCAAGGTGCTTTCCAGTCCTACCGGGAGCAACTCGGGGTTAAGTGTCTTGCCCAAGGACACAACGACACATGGTGTGGGGAACCGGGATTCGAACCGCCAACCTTCCGATCGGGGGACGACTGCCATTACCACTACACCACGGCCGCCTCTCAGCAATGCAGTCTCAGCACTGTGAGCTGCTCAGAAGCCAGACTGAAACTTCTCATACAGGGAGTGTTGCTGTAGGTGGACCTGCAGCTGAGCAGCAACTGCTTTTTCCAGCACTTTAGACAGAAATGGGATGTGGTAAATTGGGCGGTAATTAGAAAGAATGTCGGGATCCAAATTAGATTTTTTCAGAAGAGGCCTAATGATGGCGGTTTTTAGAGGCAGTGGAACATGACCAGATTGTAGAGACTTATTTATTATTTGTGTGATTAATGGGCTTATTGCAGAGTGATTGTAGACGAGGGGAAGGGATCCAGGGCGATGAAGGCTTCATTTTCTTGATGATGGTCTCCACCTCACTCTGAACAACTTCATCAAAGCTGCTCAGGGACCCAGAATGCAGACGGGTAGATGGCACACGAAGATCAGGGAGGTTGTGGAGCTGAGATCTGATAGAGTCAACTTTGTTTTTAAAGAATGAAAGGAACAGGTATCATTTTTGAACAGAGTACTCATGAGTTTGTTTAATGGGATTAAGCAGATAAGATATTGTGAAGAAGAGCTGTTTAGAGTTTCCAGGGCAGGTGTTGATGATGTTGGAATAATATTTGGAGCGTGCTTCTTTAAGATAATAGGCGTTGGCTTTCTGATGTTCTTTGTATGCCTGCTTATGTACAGAGAGACCAGATGATTTTACAAGTATCTCAATAGCACGGCCAGTTGACTTCATCCTGTGCAGCTCTCCAGTGTACCAGGGGGCTGAACGGGAGAAAGACACCAGCCCTGTCTTCAAGGGAGCATGTAGGTCCAGAAGCTCCTGGAGAGATTGGTTGTAGTAATCCACAGAGTCATTTGCAGATAAATGATTGACAGCGGTCAGGGAGTGAAGATCAGCGGACAGAACATCAGGGGAAACGTTTTTAAAGTCACGGAACTTGATAGGTCGTTTTGGGTTTGAAGCAGGCGAAGATGAAGGCACTTCCAGGGAGATGACACTGTGGTCTGAGACACCCAGGTCATATACAGATAAGTTATTGATGAGTACAGTGTCTGTAATTACCAAATCCAGAGTATTAAGACTAGCAAATATGCTGCTGCTTATCTTCAATGGAGGGAGATAAAAAATGAGCTAAAGGTTGAGTGGTAGTAGCCGAACATTGTCCCAAATTAACACAACGCTGCTCAGAACGTTGGGTTTAGTTGTTAACTGTGGAGTCAACCATTTTTGTTTGTTAACATTTGGGTTAGGGTATTAAGATGCGTCTGAGTGAATGTTACAGATACTGAGGTAAAATTTGGTTTGGTGGTAGCTGAGAGTCATTAACAACTCATACTCTGAGCACTAGCAGATCACTAACGTTATTGGAATAATACATGAGATGCTGCATAATGACATAAATGTACGTAGATACAACTCTATTACTTTTAAATAAAGGATTGTCTTTGTGTGTCACAGTGGTGCAGAGATGTTGCCTCTTAGTGAGGTCACAGGTTTGCTTCCTGGCCTTTCTGTGTGGAGTTTCCATCCATCCTTCCTTTCATCCATCCATCAGTCATCATCCATCCTTCGACTCTTCCATCCATCCATCAACCATCCATCTTCAATCCATCCTTCCATCATTAATTCATCCATTCTTCCATCTATCCACCCATCCTTCCTTTCATCCATCCAGCCATCAATCTTTCCATCCATCATCCATCTATCCTTTCATGCATCCATCCATCATCCATCCAGCCACCCATCCATCCTTTCTTTCATCCATCGTCCATCCATCCTTTTTTCATCCATCATGCATCCATCAATCCTTCCATCCACCTATCCATCTTTCCATTCATCCATCCAACCATCAATCATCCATCGTTCCATCCATCCAACATCCATCCATCCATCCTTCCTTCCTTTCATCAATCCATCCTTCCATCCTTTGATCCATACATCAATCCTTCCATCCATCATCCATCCATCCGTCCTTCCATTCATCCACCCATCCATCAATCCATCATTCATCCATCCATCCATCATCCAGTCATCATTCATCCATCCTTCCTTTCATCCATCCATTCATCATCCATCTCCATCATCCATCCTTCCATCTACCCACCCATCCTTCCTTTCATCCATCCATCCATCAATCAATCTTTCCATCCATCATCCATCTATCTGTTCATGCATCCATCTATACATCCATAATTCAGTCCACCCATCCATCCATTCTTCATTTCATCCATCCATCCATCCTTTCATCTATCCATTCATCATCCATCCATCCATCCATCCATCCTTCCATCCTTCCTTTCATCCATCCATCAATCTTTCCATCCATCATCCATCTATCTGTCCATCCATCCATCCATCCAGCTATCCTTCATTTCATCCATCCATCCATCCATCCATCCATGTATCCTCTCTGTTATCCATTTATCTGGGTTTCCTCCTATCAAAAACATGCATGTTAGGTTAACAGGTAACTCTAAATTGTCCCTTAATGTGAGTGAGAGAGTGAATGGTTGTTTGTCTCGTTTGTCTCTATGTGTCCCTGTGATGGATAAAAGGTCCTGTCCAGGGTGTCCCACACCTTTCACACGGTGTGTGTTGGAGATAAACACCACTTCCTTGTAACCAGGAAAAGAGAAGCAGGTAAAGAAAATTGATGGAAAGATTATCTTAGTCTCAAACTCTGGCATAAAATTATATTTTCCATGATAAAAAAAATCCTGCACGGTAAAACAAAAGCCCTTACAGGCCATAAAGACCAGTCCTGACTCCCGGTTTGAACACAAACATCAGTGGAGATAATTCAATAATGGAACCAGAAAGACCTCGCTGAAACAAAATAACGTGAAAACAAAGATGAAATGTCTGTTTCTCAGTCAAATCTATAAACATGTCGGCTGATAAAGGGCTAACGAGTCGTCAGGATAAAACTTAAGAATGTTTACACAAACGTTTTTCGGAAGCAGGATATTTTAACGAATGCAAACTTTTACCATTTTCACATTTGGGTTCACCCTTTAATGATTTCATGCTGACAAAAAAAAAGGTTGAAATAAATAAATAAAAGGAGCTTTTTGGTAGAGAAGTGGACTGCTCTTTTGTCACATTATACCTGGGCACAATTCCAGAGTAACTCATGGCTCCAGCTGAAAATGGGTTTAAAATACTTTTGGCTCAGAAAGAGAAAACCATCAAATAACTCCAGGGAAACAAAGAGCGACTGCGGCGATGCTGTCAGGCAGACAAAGTGCCTTCAGACTGTTGCGTGGATGAAATACAGCTTCTGTACGAGACTGTCTGCAGAAAAACATTCAAAACTCTGGTTATCAGCCATGCAGATCCAACTCTTCCCCAACAGATTGCAAGACTCCTAAAAATAAAAAAAATATTTTAATAACAACACACTGAACATTTAAAGGTTAAAACCACATCTAAACTTTGTATAGATTAAACAGGTCTGAAAGTGAACACTTTGTAGACGACTAATTTAGTTTGAGTGATTGAGGTAATCGTGTTTTCTGAATGACTTAAGAATTTTTAAAACAGTTCTATTCAAATCAATAATTAAGCTCTTATAATAAATTTTAATGAAGACACGAGCAGGTTAAGTCATGCTTACACCTGCAGCATCTAAGGGCCCAGCGTGCTCCATCCGAAGCTGAACAGTCGACTCGCCGTCACGTGGTTGCAGGATGTTTGTTTTCACACACTCCTTTCAGAGCCTCCACTCGGTCGCTGCATCCGCCGTTTGGCCACATATCCATCATGAAGAGAGCCTCACATTTTTCAGCAGAGAGGCTCCTCCTGCACAATCTCCATCTAGGAGTTTTTGGCCATTTGACTAATTTAAAGTGAAACTAAACCCAGGTTGAGACGGTAACTCCTCCTTCCAAAATCTCCCTGAAAATGGGCGTGTCGAGAGACAAGGAAGGGTGGAGGTAGAGTTGTGCTTTTGTTCACGCCTCCACCTGCAACAACCTAAAACAAATTAAACCTCTAGCCAACAACATACACCAAGCAACAACAAAGAATAAACATGTAGATGTATTTATCCATTCCACCCATTCCATCCAAAACCAAAGGCCTAAAAAATGAAAATGAAAAGAAAAATAAAACCGCTTGTCAGGAGTGAAATGCAGCACTTCCATATAAGGTATGCACTTCTCATCTCTGCAGGGGATTGGCTCTGCTTGAACCACCTGTGTGACATCACACATGAGCAGACATGTCACACATGAGCGTTTGCACAAATAAGAAAATTAAGGTGTAATCCACCAGTTCAACCCATAGAACTACCGTAAACACATTTTTAGACCAAATATTGCCAAATATTGCCAATTTACACAGATATGCACAATTATGTGAGAATAAACACAGCCATAGTGCTAGATAACATTTTAAACACATTCTAGGGAGTTTATCAGCTAAAAAAAGTTAATTTTGGGTTTAGTCGCACTTTAAGTACAAATTGAAAAGGCACACAGCTGAATGTCCCAGGGCATTTCTGCATTGTTGAACGTACACACAAGCTTCTGACCAATCACGCAATACTTGACGCGTACGGATGTGAGAAAAAAGTTCAACCTGGGCCCTGTGTTGAAAAGGGGCGGAGCTACCCTGAAAACAAAATGAGACGATTTTTGTCAGCAACTACATCGATTACTTATGTCCATGTAAACATAGCTACTGAGCCAATTTCGTGGCTTTGGATGGAGCATGCATGGCCCTTGTACCTCAGATGTTTACCTGCACTGAGCCATTACTCCCTCTACAGTGTAGATGTTTTCATTTTAAAAATGGCCGGCTCATCTCTGACAAGGAAATGGTAAATGGACTACAGGTATTCCTTGACTTACGACGAAGATCCGTTCCTGCGCCGCGTCGTGAAGCGAATTTTGACTTAAGTTGGAACATACGTACATACTGCCCCATATGTACAGTATTGTACAGTTATAACACTTATCCTAACACAGTTTTTAAAGACGAAGGAGCAAGTTGAATCGCGCTGTCTCCATCCTCCCTCCTTGCTAGCAGGCTCCATTCACATAAAGGGAGCTGGCTAACTAGCTTGCTGTACGGTGGCCTACACGGCCAAAATTCTACCCTACATAATCATCAAAAAAACACATACATTTGGAGCCATAAGCCAAATTATCAGTATGAAGGGAAAAAAGAGTTAATTTCCTACTGGGAGCTGGTGACACCTTCCACCTGTCCACCTCCGTCCATCCAATATTTGTTTACGACGTAAAACCACCGTCAGCTCGGTCCATCTGCCGTATTCCGTTGTAAAACCGCCGTCAACCTCTGTCCAGAGCGTTTACAGTAAGTTCTCTCTGCCTGTACTTGTCCACTGCTTTGCTGGTTCTGCCATGAAGCTCGGTCCAGAGCGGGTCTCCCTGTGTTTTTCCGCTGCTTTTCTGCCGTCAAGCTCCTGCTTCTGCCATCAAAACCGGAAGTAAAACTCGGCTTTTCGAAATATATATATATTTTTTTTAATGGGAGATGCGTGACGTAACCACGAAACGTCGTAACTCGAGACTGTCGTAACCCGAGGACTACCTGTATACTTATATAGCGCCTTTCTATCTTTAAACTACAATCTGTGCCCTCATTTACCCATTCATACAGCCCTCTACTAGATCTTTACAAAGAATAATTACTGATAACTATAATTATTGGATTATTGTGCTGCACTTTACCTGTCTGAAGCTTTTGACACTACTGACCATGACAATGTATGTCACGAGCTCTCAGAGATCAAACCATGATGGAGCTGATCATGATCAGATCAAAATGATTCAGCATAAACTTTGGCATTTTGGCCTTAGTTGTCCAGGCTGTTTCTGTGAGCAGCAAGTTGGCCATCAGGCTTAAAACATTTGATTGTTATGGATTGATGATTGATGTTTTGNTTTTATGTGGTGTTTGTGGTTTGTAGCCATTTTAAACTGTTTTCGTTTGTGTAACAACAGATGTGATCAGGAGGACGGGAAGTATTAAGGGGGGGGACGTGTCGGAGACCGGCAGCAGGATCGCAGCTCCACCTTCGACGCCGCCTCAAGTCCTTCACGGAGCTCGAAGCGGCAGCGTCCAGCTGACTCAGCTGATCTCAGGACAGACTCTTTATAAACTTGGTAAAACTATTTCCTCTGTACAGATGACTGATTGTTGTAACGTTCACATAACATTGTGTGTTTTTGTTCCTCCAACAGAGGCGAGCTCAGACAAACCTCTGAGCTCCTTACAGTTTGTGAGCGACTCCGTTTTCTTGGCCAGCTGCTCTGACGGGAGCGTTTACGTCGCAGACGTCCGGACTTCTGCTGCTCCTCAGTGCCTTCCTCCACCCTCAGACGAATCGGTCGTGTGGTGGACAGACGCGTCTGTAGCTCCACAGCAGGCTGACTGTAAGCTTGTCAGACTCTCCTCCTCTGGACGGGCAGTCGTGTCAGATTTGAGGAGTTTGGAAGGCGTCGTGTGTCGGGCTCAGCTGGACATCCAGACACGTCCCCACGAACTGAAGGACGTCACGGTGTCCTGGGCTCCGACGCTGGACGGATACATCTCAGTGTCAGGTCGGTGTTCACACACACAGCTGGACGGATACATCTCAGTGTCAGGTCGGTGTTCACACACACACTGATGCAGATTTAACGTCAAGAAGACACAAATTCTTTGAGTAAAGATGTTTTAATAGTTAATTAATTTTACCAACAGTAAAACAACATTTGGGCTCATTTGTCTTTTACTGTAGTCGCTCGATTATCGCAGAGGTTACGTTTCGGATCCCCGCAATATGTGAAAAACTGTGAAGTAGAAACCCTATACCGGTACAGGTAGTCCCCGACTTACGAGCGAGTTCCGTACCTACAAGCTGTTCGTAAGTCGAAAATTCGTAAGTAGAATCACAAAATATTTATTTTTTATTTTTTAATAAATAAATAGATGTACAGTACTGTACAGTTACCAAGCACTTAGCCTATCCTAACACAGTTTTTAAAGATGAAGGAATGAGTTGAATTGTCTCCCTTTCACATAAAGGGAGCTAGCTCCCTTTATGTGAATGGTGCCTGCTAGGGAGGAGGGAGACAATTCAACTCACTCCTTAACTATGTTAGGATAGACTAAGTGTCAATAGACATTGATAAAGCTTCTCGGATGAGAAGTGAAACGTCTTGTTTGTTACAAATAAAGTCCAGTTGTTCTGTATTGAACGCCTTTTTTAATTTTACGTTTGAAAAACCGTAAAAGAACAAATCCGCAAAAGTCCAACCGTAAAGTAGTGAGGGACTACTGTATTATTAAAGTTTGTTGTTGAGACATGAAAGTAGGACCAGACTTTATCAACGATAAAGATGTGCAGTCTACTGAAAAATTATTATCGTGCCCCCCTGGTTGCCTTGCGGACATTCTGGGGGTGGGCCGTCAGGGGTTGTGCTGGGGTGTGGGGGGGTTCGGGGCCTGTGGGTTCGCCGTGGGCGGGGCTGGCAGTGCGCTCCCTCTGGGGCTGCTTGGGCTCGGGTGTCCTGTCCTGTCCTGTCGGCAGGGCGCGGGGTGGGCCGGATCTTGGACGTCTGCTGCTCTCCACCCCAGAATGAATGGGTCTACCTCCTGGGTTTGGATGTGGGCTGCCCCATGTAGGGAGCAGGTACATGTCTTGGACCTAGGGGGTATAGAGTGTGCATCGGGATTATGAATGGAGCGTGTCGTTATTGTTTGTCTTTCTGTGACTGAGGGTGAGGATGAGGGTGGGTCTGAATGAGTGTGTCTGTGTATGAATGTTTAAGTGTCAGGCTGGGACTTGGACTGCCCCCTCTCTGATACTTCTGAGGCTACCCAGTGTCGCGCTCCTGCCACGTGGCCCCCTGGTGGGTGTTCCTCTGCCTACGGGCGTGCTTGGGGCCCTCACTATCTGGGGCTGGGCGCTTGGGCGTTTGTCAGCTCGGCCTGGTGGCTGCCTGGTGGGGCTCGGGTCCTCTGGTCCTGTCAGGTCTGGACCTGAGGGATGGGCGTCCCCGGTGCCCGAGCCTCGGTGACCGGCCCTGGGGCTACGTCGGTGCAGCGGGCTCCGGCGGGGGCCTGTGTATTGTCGCTGTTGACCCCGGGGGGTCATTGTGTGTGGTCCCTGGTGGGGTTCGTCCGGTTCTTCCACTTGGTCGGATCTGGGGAGTGGACGAGTGGCTCGTCCTGTTCGGGTGGTCCTGGGGACTCTGGGCTCGGGGTCCTTCCTGGGGTCTTGGGCTTTGATCGCCCCTTCGTCTGTCTCGGGCTTTGGGGGGACGGGTCTCTGATGCTTCACAGTCGCTACTAAATGTTCTATTGGAGGAACCTCATTCACTTATGCATGCTCACAACCACACACAAATGGATGCAGGGATGTATAGTAGATGTATGTAGATGGGTATATAAATGAATATAAATATATATGTATGTATATTGTATATATATTTGTAGGTATGGGTATGTGTATTTATAGAAATATTTGCAAGGTCATGAATATTATCAGTCTTTATGCTTGTATGTTTCGTTGTTGTGTTCTGTCATGTGCTTTGCAGGATTGTGGACGGAGGTTTGGTGTGTTTGCCTTGTGCTCTTTCTGTGGACAATTGTTGTTTTGTTGTTTTGTTTTGTTTTGTTGTCTCACTTTCTCTTTTCTTTCTTTCTCTATTAAAAAAAAATAAAAAATAAAAAAAAATAAAAAATAAATAAATAAAAAAAAAAAAAAAAATAAAAAAAAAAAATATTGGAGTGAGAGGATGGCTATAAGGTGTGAAGGGAGGCCATCTATAAATGGAAAAAAAAAAAAAATTATTATCGTGTATAATACATTACAAAAGCAAGGTAAGAAATTTTAAAACGAAGCAGCTGATGTTAAAGGTAGGCTTTAAAATGAACATTTACAGCTTTAACAGACGGGAACAGAATAATTTAAAGTCAACACTGTTTTAAAGTCTACATATATCTTACCCATCTAGTTTGTTTTAAACTTTGGTTATAGTTTTGTATTCTGTGCTTGAGCTGGTAGAGTTTTTTGACTGTATCATAGAATGTCCTGTAAGACAAAATGTGATAGAATCTTTTTTGAATACCACTGATTATCCTATTGTAACCTTCCTTTTTTTTCCATATCTGATTGTTGCGGCGCAATTTAATTATTGCTGCGGCTGTTGTGCAAACGTCCGCCTCTCAAGGACGGTGTGTGCGTCAATTGCAATGTTTTTGTGCTTCGGTGCAATGATGATGCCAATAAAGATATATTCTATTCTATTCTATTAGGAAAATAATTTTACAGATAACGTTTTGGGTTATGGCGTGCAGTGTTACATGCCCTGGGCATGTCATTTTATTCAGGTCAGAGGGATGAGATGTTCAAAGGTTGAGTGGCTGATTGACAGCAGCTGTTGCTTAACTAAAGCACGCTGTAGGTGGGGTGGTTGCTCCCTCTATATTAAGTCCAAGCCACAGAAGCAAGAGATTTCCGAAGCAGTAGCAACAGAGAGTCCGTAGCCAATGAAGCCGAAAGAAGTAGCAGATAACGAAGCCGAAAGAAGTAACCGAAGAAGCCGAATGTAGCAGCCGAAGAAGATCCGAATGATGAAGCCAGGAGAAGAAGCCGAACAAGATAGCCGAATGTAGCAGCCGAAGAAGATCTGAATGATAAAGCCGAATGAAGAAGTCTTGAGATAAGAAGAAGACCTGTTGTTGTTGTTGCTGAAGATGGAGGCGTGAGTGACCCGCTGGACTTGGAGCTTTTTTGATTAACCATCCTGAAGCTGGAAGAAGACCTGGTGAGACCAATTGCTTTGTTTTTGCCTTTTTGTTTACATTAGGTGGGACCTTTTGAACTTAGTCCGGTACTCTCAGTAGCTTCGACGGCTCCGTAGGAGTTGGCCCACTGAGGTACCTTATGTTTATTTGAATTGGCTCATCAGGTCCGCCATTTATTTTATTACTTTTGTATCCTGTGGACA
>JBBPBX010023366.1:30328-40590 GCA_038048925.1 Garcialebias charrua | reverse complement strand
CACTAGACTGAGGAACAGGCAGCTTCTACCCTGAAGCTGATGCCTGGTCCCCACTGCACAACTCGAAACGCACCTGCCGTCCCCTTTTGGCCGCTTGTCAGGGTCCCACCAAGCCACTGAAGACCGTCTGATGACGTACACTAGGGGGTGGCAGAGGGAGGGGGTGTAGCTCGTTTTCCGGGTTCAGTTGTTGTGTTAACTGCACCTCCGACGGTCTTCGATGAGATTAAAACTTTTTTTTTATGTTTGGGGTGATCTACACTGGAGAGAACAGCAGCCTGTCAGCAGCAACTGTAAAAATGCCACATTTCTTACCGGAGTTTGGTTCCAATTCATGGAGGCTCAATCCGGTAAGTTTAAAAAGTCCAAAAAAAGTCCCGTTGTGGTTGTGTAATCAGATAGCAGAGGCTCTCCCGACTGTTTTCTGGACGCGTCGAGCAGCCAGAGATCGAATTTTATGGCGTTGGCAGTTCGACGCGCGCGTGCGTGTGCAGGCTACCGCCGCGCCGCTTCGATCACTTGAATCGCGCCGCTTCCCGGTTCGCCGTGACTCCACGCGTCTCCTCATAGACTTTGAATGTAAACCGGCCGCTTCAGCCGCTCGACAACGGGGCAGTGGGTACCAGGCATGACGTCACGAAAGTGGTTCAAGCAGAGCCAATCCCCTGCAGAGATGGAAGGTCCGCGCTGTAGTTCATACCTTATATTATCCAAAAAGCACCTGGAGACAGTGATTCACGCATTCATTACATCTAGGCTTGATTACTGCAATTCACTTCTGTTTGGCGTCAGTCAAGCCACCATTGCACGATTGCAGCTGGTTCAGAACGCAGCTGCTCGATTTTTAACCAGCACACGCAAAAGAGAGCACATTACACCAGTCTTGGCCTCCCTTCACTGGCTACCGGTTCATCTTCGAATCCAATTCAAAATTCTCATGTATGTCTACAAATCGCTGAACAGTCTCGCCCCCGCCTATCTCTCGGATCTGATACACCCATATGTCCCTCCACGTGCTTTGAGGTCAGAGGATCAGGTACTCTTAATAGTTCCAGAAACTCGCCTTAAGCGCAGGGGTGACAGGGCGTTCTCTGTAGCAGGCCCAAGACTCTGGAACGAGTTACCGCTGCTCATCAAACAGGCCCCCTCCCTCTCGGTTTTCAAATCCCGGTTAAAAACTCACTACTACTCCATCGCTTTCAATGCCAGCTGATTTGTATTGGATCGTTTGATTTATGATCTGCAATGTTTTTATGTTTTTCGTGTTGTACTTCATTGTCTGTGTTGCCTGTTGCGTGTTTGTTTGTCCAGCACTTTGTGTGGACTTGTTCCTGTTTAAAGTGCTTTATAAATAAAATGGTATGGTATGGTATATGGTATATTATTTATTATTATTATACATATAATATTGTCCAAGTGTCTGATGCTGCAGTCATGTTACTGAGCTCCCACTGATGGGCTAACCTGGTTCCACCACCACCAGCAGCAGGATCCTCAGATAGAACAGCTGGTGGGATGTCCTGGTATCTGCAGCCCTCTCTCCATTTGTTTCATCATGGACATGGAGCTGTGACNTTGTGCGATGGATGAGTGATGCCTGAATGCCAAGTTGGGGCAGTGGTGGAGGTGCAGGTTTGGGATCCGAAAGACCCAGGTTTGATCCCCGGTCACGGAAAACCTTATGGTATTATTTTCTTTCTTTTTTTTTAGGCCTTTTGTTTTGGATAGATCGGGTTGTGGTGGACCACTAGGCGGCTCTACTCACACCCAGTGGACCGAATGTGTTAAGGATGCTTTTATTGTGAAAGGTCCAGAGGACCGGATGTTATGTGGGTATATAAGGCGGTGTTGGGTGGTTTTCCCGCCAGTTGAAAGTAGGAGTGAATAAAGTGAAGACCTGCATCCCGTCTCCTGTGTCGTCTCTTCACCACCTCCTACAATTGGTGACCCTCGTGAGCTGAATATGTCGACGCATGAAGCTACAGCCAGCTCCCTTCAGCCGTCCCCTGTGGTGGAACCCCCACAGGCGGCCTCGCTCGCTTTTGCGGTGTCCGCCAGGATGCCGGACTTCTGGCTGAACGCCTGCCCCGGCGTGGTTTGCTCACGTCGAAGCGCAGTTCGCCCTTCGCGGGATTTCTTCAGACGACACCAAATACCACCATGTGGTCGCGGCGCTGGATCCACGGTCAGCCCAGCGGGTAATGAGCCTGCTCGAGGACCCTCCTGCACAAGGAAAATACGCCGCACTCAAGGAGCTCCTTCTGCAGCGTTATACGCTTTCAGACGCGGAGCGCGCGGAGAAACTGTTTTCCTTCCCCGGTTTGGGCGATGGCACAGCGTTGGAGCTAGTGGAAGGCATGTTAGCCTTGCGGGGCTCAGGCGACTGCGAGTTCCTCTTCCGCCACCTTCTCCTCCGCAAGTTTCCAGCACAAGTGCGTAATGTCCTGGCCAACTCCACGCTTCTGCAGCAGAAGAATTACCGCGCGCTGGCCGGAGAAGCTGACCGCATTCTTCTAACGACAAGGACCTTCGAAGTCCAGATGGCGGCCCACGGATCTCCAGCAGCGCCCGAGTTTCAAACAACGCCCTCAGCGCCGGACGAGCCATCGGTGGTAGCAGGGGTCGCTAGCCGCGGGCGGACAGGAGCCACTTTGTGTTTCTACCACAAGCGTTTTGGCGCCAAAGCACGACGGTGCGTCCCGCCGTGCGGCTACAACAAGCCTCAGGGAAACGACAACGCCAACGCACGCTAGCAGCCGCGGCCGTTGGCGACAAGGAAAGGCTGCTTTTCATCGAAGACTCGAGGTCGGGGAGGCGGTTCCTGGTGGACTCTGGTTCGCAGAAGAGCCTTGTTCCCCCGTCTGGCTCCGACACGTTGGCTGAAGGCTGCGGTCCGCAGCTAACCGCGGCTAACGGCTCACCCATCAAGACGTTTGGTGAAAGGTTGGTGACTGTTCGTTTCCATGAACGAGACTTCCAGTGGAACTTTGTGGTAGCTGCTAGCTCAGTCCCTATTTTAGGGGCTGATTTTCTTTGTGCTCACGGGCTCCTGGTTGATATGGCTAACAGACGTTTAATCGACGCGGTGTCTTTTTCGTCACTGCCTTGTGAGACGCGAGGAGCTGGGCCTCTAATGCATGCTAATTTTTTAGCTTCGGATAACGTGTTTCAACGTTTATTGTCTGAGTTTCCCTCGCTGACTGTTCCTAACTTTGCCAACACAAACACAAAGCATGGGGTTGAACATTATATTCCCACAACAGGTCCCCCGGTGTTCGCACGTGCACGCCGCCTCGATGCTACTAAGCTAGCAATAGCACAGGAAGAGTTTGCTAACATGGAGCATTTAGGCATCGTGCAACGCTCAAACAGCCCGTGGGCCTCCCCCCTGCACATGGTGCCCAAAGCAGACGGCAAATGGCGACCATGTGGGGATTTCCGCCGCCTTAATAACATCACAGAGAACGATCGTTATCCCATCCCCCACATCCAGGATTTCTCAGTGCACCTGGATGGGACCTCTATTTTTTCAAAAGTAGATTTAGTACGGGGGTACCACCAGGTTCCTGTGCATGTGGAGGATGTCCCTAAGACCGCTGTGATCACGCCTTTCGGCCTGTTTGAGTTTTTGCGCATGCCTTTTGGTCTTAAAGGAGCAGCACAAACATTTCAGCGGTTGATGGATTCAGTCCTAAGGGGTCTGTCCTTCGTATTTGTGTACTTGGACGACATCCTGGTGGCTAGCAGCTCAGCTGACCAGCACATGTCCCACCTCCGCGAGGTTTTTCAGCGCCTAGCAGCACATGGCCTGATTGTAAATACAGCAAAATGCCAGTTTGGACTGCCAGTCATTGATTTTTTGGGCCACCGCATTTCTGCCAGTGGTGCTGTCCCGTTACCAAACAAAGTGCAGGCGGTGTCAGATTTTCCACAGCCCCAGTCTGTTAAAGCGCTACAAGAATTTTTGGGAATGGTGAATTTCTATAACCGGTTCCTCCCCAGGGCAGCACAACTGCTGCGCCCGCTCTATGGAGCGCTGAAAAAGAAAAAGCCCAACGACAGTGTTGACTGGACACCAGAACGCCTACAGGCATTTGGTGATGCTAAAGCTGCACTGGCCACTGCTGCCCTTCTGGCCCACCCATCCCCGGCGGCACAAATAGCTTTGACAACAGACGCATCTGATGTTGCGGTGGGGGCTGTGTTAGAACAGCAGGTGTCAGGAGTTTGGCAGCCGCTTGCATTTTACAGCCGTACGCTGCGGGACAATGAGCTTAAATACAGTGTTTTTGACAGAGAGTTGCTGGCGCTTTACCTAGCTACACGCCATTTCAGGTTTTTCCTGGAAGGCCGCCAGTTCACTGCATACGTTGACCACAAACCCTTGGTGTTTGCTATGTCGAAAATTTCTGACCCCTGGTCTGCCCGCCAGCAACGCCACCTCGCAGCGGTGTCTGAATTTACTACAGACATTCAGCATGTGGCTGGAAAGTCCAACGTGGTGGCCGACTGTCTCTCCCGGGTGCTGATCTCCCCCGTGTACGTGGGCATCGATTTTTCTGCCATGGCTGCGGACCAACGTAGCGACGCAGAAATACTCGAGCTCCAGTCCGGGCCCACGGGCCTCGAGTTGGAGGAACGGCAGGTGAATGACGGAGGTCCTCTCCTGCTCTGTGACGTTTCTACTGGCAGGCCCCGCCCCCTGGTTCCAGTTTCATGGCAACGCCGCGTTTTTGACTCCTTGCATTCCCTTTCTCACCCAGGTGTTAGAGCATCGGTGAAACTGGTCAGCTCAAAGTTTGTTTGGCCCGGTCTGCGTAAAGCGGTTAAGGAGTGGGCAGCAGCGTGTGTCCCATGTCAGCGTGCTAAGGTTGACAGGCACACCAAAGCACCTTTGGAACCTTTCCCTATCCCTAGTCGGCGGTTTGACCATGTGCACGTGGACCTGGTGGGCCCTCTGCCTCCATCACAAGGTTTTACTCATCTGCTGACTATGATAGATCGGACCACCAGGTGGCCTGAGGTGGTTCCTCTGACATCCACAACGGCTGCAGTGGTGGCCCGGGCATTTTTGTCTACCTGGGTTGCACGTTTTGGCCCCCCTTCAGACATTACATCAGACAGGGGCCCGCAGTTTGTTTCTGAGCTTTGGTCTACCATGGCCAAGGGCCTGGGGACGAACGTTCACAGGACCACAGCTTACAACCCTCAAGCTAATGGTTTGTGTGAACGGTTTCACAGGTCATTGAAAGCTGCACTGCGAGCTGCATTGACCGGTGACAACTGGATTGACCGTCTTCCCTGGGTGTTGTTAGGTTTACGTACCGCAACCAAAGAGGACCTGAGCTCTTCCCCGGCTGAACTGGTTTACGGTCAACCTGTGCGCGTCCCCGGTGAGTTTTTACCTGAGGTACCCTCACCACAGTTCGCCCCGCCGTTGCAACATTTTTCGTCTCAGGAGGACTCCGTTCGTGTCCCTGGCCCGGTACACCATTGTTTACCTCAGTCATTTGTCCCTAAGAGTCTGGAGTCCTCTAAATTTGTTTTTGTCAAACACAATGCACACAGGACACCACTACAGCCTGTGTATGATGGACCGTTTCGGGTTCTTCAGCCAGGCCCAAAACATTTCCTTTTAGATTTAGGGGGTCGTACTGAGACTGTCTGTATTGATAGGCTTAAACCGGCTCATGTTGTGTCAGATGATCAGGTTGTTACGGCCCAGGCTCCTCGCAGGGGCAGACCTCCATCCACGTTGCTAACGGATTGCTGCCCTCCTTCCAGAGACTCTCAACAACCATTGGAGCCCGAATCTTCTGCAGCCCCTCATCGTCACCCCCCGCTTCATCAAACTGGTTCTGCGGGGCCCAGGTTCAGCCGTTCTGGGCGTTTAATCAAACCTAAAATGCGGGACTAGTGATGGACCTTACTGGGTGTTCTGGGGGGGCGTGTGTGGTGGACCACTAGGGGGCTCTACTCACACCCAGTGGACCGAATGTGTTAAGGATGCTTTTATTGTGAAAGGTCCAGAGGACCGGATGTTATGTGGGTATATAAGGCGGTGTTGGGTGGTTTTCCCGCCAGTAAAAAGTAGGAGTGAATAAAGTGAAGACCTGCATCCCGTCTCCTGTGTCGTCTCTTCACCACCTCCTACAGGGTGAGAATAGATATATACATCTACATAATTATTCTTTGTTGTTGCTTGTTTTAAGTTGTTTGCTAGAGTTTTAGTTTGTTTTAGATTGTTGCTAGAGGGGGCGTGAACGCAGCATAACCCCCCACCAACTCCTCCCCTCCTTGTCTCTCGACACTCCCATTTTCATGAGGATTTTGAATCTGGTCTGGGGGTGGAGCTACCGTTTCACAGTGGGGTGAGTCCCTCTTTAAGAAAAAGATCTATTTCTGCCGCTTCTTTGACTGAACAAATTTGTTTAGCACTTCAAAATGCGTCAAAATAAGAGACATGTGTACTGCATATGAAACAACTGTATTTTGGGACATTATGAAGGTAAAAAAATCTAAAATTAGTTGCTGAAATATTTCATTTTTGACCCATTAGGAGAAGGAAAATACCAGACTTTTTGTGTGTAGTGCCTAAATAAAGATTAAACCCTTAAACTACACGAGCCTAATTGAGTCCTTAATATTAATATTGTTATAACAACTTAATATATTTTTAAGTATCTCATTTAAAAAAGTAAACTTAAGCTAAGGTAATGATCAATAAAGAGAACGTAACAATCAGTTTCGATTGTTGGATGCTTAATTTTGACTTAAGGAACTGATTTTATTGATGCAGAAATCCTTATTTACTTACATATGTATATTTTTATTTTACAAAAGCAAGTTTTCTCAATGTTAATGTTATTAAGGTGGCTTGTTGTAGAGCGTTTTTTGTGAAACACCTCATTTTAATAACTCATGATATAGTAATTTGTGATATACATGTGCAAGTTTACACTTTGCTTCATTTTTTCCTCAATAGTTTTCCTCAGAGATGTTAAATTTTTTTCCTTTTCTGTCAGATTTCAGGGTAAAAAGTGCACTGTTGAAGTTAGGGTAATGAAAAGGTTAGTAGGCTAACCGGCTACTAGTGCAGCATTATGATCAAAACTGAATTGTTAAAAAAAAAAATGAAGTAGCGTAATGTGTATTGTATTAGTTGGAAATATTAGAAAGAGTTATTCATTTTGTTCTGTTACTGGAAGATCATTATTGTTTAAACTGACTGTTTGAAAAAGGGGGCAGATATATTACGTTTTTTTCTTCTTTCTGCTACCTTCATTTTTTATATTTTGTATGTTATCGTTTATGGGATTGTTTTGTATTGTATTTTTTTATGAACAAATTTTATTTAAAGAATAAAAATCATTCTTTGTATCATTATGTCACGAATGCTTTGTTTGCATATGTGCATGAAATTGGACAGAATAATACAAGTTTTTCTATTGTGGTCATAAATGCAAATATGTGTTTTGATCATCTTTCCACCTACTTCGCCCACTTCTCCTTTCCGGGTCGCTGGTGTCTATCTCCAGCAGTCATTATGCAAGAGGCGAGGGACACCCTGGACAGGTCGTAAGTCCATGACAGGGACACATAGAGACAAACAACCATTCGCACTCGCACTCAGGGACAATTTGGGGTTTCTGATCAACCTGACATGCATTGTTTTGGTCTGCGGGAGGAAACCGGAGTGCCTGGAGAAAACCCATGTGTGCACAGGGAGAACATATAAACTCCTCACAGAAAGACCCCCAGCCCCAGGTGCTTCTGCGCTGTGAGGCGACACCGCAAAGCTGCAAATATCCACTTCAGAGAGACCAAAGAGCCACAATGTGGCTCGAGAGCCGCAGCTTGCAGAGCCATCCTCGTTTGACTGTTATGACAGTAATAAGCAGTTGTTTGAATGATGAATGTAAAGCAGGCTGTATGGAAGCACGGCGGCCTGCAGGGTGTAAAGCAAGCATCCTCACACCGACATTCCCCTCGGCCGTTTGTCATCACCACGTTTGTGGAGCCCCTCCTGCGCACGACGTGGAACTCCTCGGCTAAAGGTCCTCTCTATTTTGGTCTGTTGGCAACAGCATGGCTAACTTCTGGTTTGGATACGTTTTTCCAACAAACACTCAAGTTGACTGCTTTCATGTGGCTTGGCTCCTGCATGAGGCTGGAGAGTTAGATGTTCATTAAATCAGAGGAAATGCTTTTATTTCGCACCGGCTTATCCAGATAACTGAAGGTTATGATTGCAAAAAAAGTTTTAAAAAAAATAATAAAATCTATGTCTAATAAAATCCCTGTTCATCATCACTGTTATGGCAACAAGGTCTCCAAATCTTTCACTTTCAAGCTGAATTATTCCATATGTGTTTGAAGAAGGATGGTTAGAAGTGGTGGTGGGGGGGGATAAATAGGTTGTGGCGCCACTTAAGCATACTACACACCCTTTTGTTGTGATGCTGTGTGCAAATGTGTATTTTAGTCCAACTAGTGTTTGCCAAAGAGGATCGACCTCAACCAGGATCCTGCAGCCAAGAAGGATGCACTTCTTTTGTTACCACAAACACGTGACCTCCAAACACAGATTTAAGTGATCCTGGCAGGTTTGATTGAATATTACAGTTCAGTTCTTTATAATAAAGATAAGTGGAGGCACCAAGCTGTAATCACATCTCGATGGGCTGAACCAGGGGTCTGCAACCTTTACAATCAAAAGAGTCATTTCTGACCCATTGTTCACTAAACTAAACGTGTCCGGAGCCACAATACCTGCTGGGATTCTCAACTGGTGGCCCACAGACCACTTGTTTGTTGGAGGGCGCTTTTCTGGACAGTAGGGGTGATTTTATAAAACTAAAAAAATCTGTATGCATTTTTTATGATTGTCTGTTGTTGTCATCGTTATCCACTGTCATCAGTTTTTGACTGACGGACTCTCTTGTAAATGAGTCCTCCAGGCACAATGGGATTAACTTGTCTAAATAAAGGTTGAATGAATGAATCTAATGATTTTCAACATTTATTGACATTTTTTTACACTTTAAGACAAAATAAAAGATGAGATTCTTGTAAAGAAGGAAAAAATAATATAGTGTTTGCCCAGTTTCTAAAACTAAAACAATAAACTATGCGTTCTTATGTGATTTTTTTTTCATTATAGAAAAATTACATATCCTATTTGAAGAAATAAAGCACAAAGTGAAATTGAGTATGTTTTACTCCTTGTAATGTTTCTAGTATTCATATATTTGCAAAATAAATTAGAGGAAACCCGCTCAAACTAGCCCTTGTAGTTGTTATAACTACCGGTAATAAAATTCAGTTTTATGTTAGTTTTGGTCAAAGCTTGAAGAGCCGCTGCAGAGGGACCAAAGAGCCACATGTGGCTCCAGAGCCACAGGTTGCAGACCCCTGGGCAGAACAGTTCTTTAACTTTCATGGGGTTAAATAAAACTGCTCATTTACTGAGTTTCACATTGGGTGGGAAAAAGTCCCAGATAATGTTAGGGCTGTGAGAAACCCATGAAAAGCAGCTCATCATTTGTAGAAATAAAAGCATGAGGCGGTGTGTCCATGGGTGGACGTGCGTCATGACGCATCTAAAACAAACAGTGGAGTCAAAAATATGGAGCTTCCTTAAAATATTTAGGTATGTTTTTCATCCCTGCGCTGCGCAACTTCCCTTCCACGATTATGAAATCCATAAATAAATATTAATATTCATCAAAAACGTAGGAAATGCAGGACTCACCGCTGGGTTTGTTGTGGTTCAGTGCGCTCGCGTCACTGCGGCTTCCTTCTTGAAGGAGTCAAAATGAAAAGCAGCTCCTCCTGACAACTGTCCGCGTGTCTAAGCTCGACTCTCTGTGTGTGAGCCGAGGGCGTGTGTGTGCGCTGAGGTCTGACACACATTACACACACCCTCGCACACACACAGGGGGCGTGACCGAGCAGCTTCATGTCCTTCCGCCCTCCAGCTGAGCGCTTTTAACACAAATAAAATATTAAAAACTAAATTAGCGATAAAATCAACAAGTGTTAAGCCAACAGGCTACATCCTACATATAAAGGTTGAATGAATGAATCCTGCTCTAGGATGTAGCATGTTGGCTTAACACTTGTTGATTTTATGAGGGCTAACCCCAGATCATAATTAATTATTGGATTATTTAAGCAAAAGTTGCATCATTTTTATCACAAAGGAGTAAAATTACTGATTAGATAGACTTTATGAGTTTTTGCCAGTTTATTTTATTTTT
>JBBPBX010023366.1:17151-30301 GCA_038048925.1 Garcialebias charrua | reverse complement strand
TCTTGCCTCAAGTAGAGGTGTTCAAGTATCTGGACATTTTGTTCATGAGTGATGATCGAATGCAGTGGGCGATGAATCGATTAAATGGAACCTCATCCTCGGTTGCTTTGGTCGGTCGTGGTGGAGAAAGAGTTAAGTTAAAAGGCAAAGTTTTTAATTTACTGGTCTGTCTACGTTCAGACCTTCATCTATGATTACGAGGTTTGGGTCATGAAAGCAACCAGATCCTGGATACAAGCTGCTGAAATGAGCTTCCATAGGGCAGCTGGGTTCAACCTATAGTGTGGAGCTCCATCATCCATCATACAAATATTGAATTACAAATCCTTTTAAATTAATTTGAGACTTTAATAACAAGAATCTACAAAGTAGTGAATAGCAAGAATGTTCAGATAACTATGTCCTGTTTGTATTCCATCCATCCATTCATCATCCATTATCTTTACCAGCTTCTTCCTTTTTGGGTCACGGGGATCAAAGGTGCCCATGGCCAGCCATCACTCCGAGAGACAGGGTGCACCCTGGACAGGTCACAAGTCTGACACAGGGCCACATAGAGACAAAAGAGACAAACAACCGTTCACTCTTTCACTCACACCTTGAGTTACCAATCATGCATGTTTTTGGTCTGTGGGAGGAAACTGGAGTACCTGGAGAAAACATACATATCTTCTGAACTGTATATTATGGATCTGGTCAGCTGATCTCTCAACAAAATTGATAAAAATTTCTTGACGAGAAGACAGGGCGAATGAGAGCCCTGCTACCCTGAAGGGACACTCGCAGCTGGATACACTGTGGAATCCTGGGGGCAGTGGAAGATGGTGTGTCTGTCCATATTGTCTGTTGAGGATGTAGAAGACATGTACATACAGTAATCGGATTTATAATAAAAGGATTTCTGCTTTTTGGAGTTGGCGGGCATGTGGTATATCAACAAATTCAGAAGACATCGGCAGCAGTCCTGGCAATTGTGAGGCTGCCTGCCTTGTGTGAAGGAATGTGCCATGCTGCGAGCGCTCAGACTCAGATTCTTTGTGAGCTAAGCCGTAAGCTGGACGCAGTTTCTGCGAATCGCAGGCCACTTGCGTGTGAAGGAGTCAACCTTGGAGATGGCTACAAGTACGGCCCAGCAGAGTGACCATAAAATTTGGCTGTTTGGAGTCGCCGTTGAGATGTGCCAGCAGAACTATGAAGGCAGACAAAAAAAATCAAGCAGAGTCAGCATGTGCCAAAAGAAATGTTTTCTGAATCTGGCTTCCCAGCTTGGCCTTGAATAAGCCAACTATCAAATTGCTCCTGGAGGTTATGTGAGCAAGAAACTCTGCTCTGCCCCCTCCCCGCTCCCTTTCCGAGGACATCTGTGGACCTGTGTTAGAGCTGAGCCGGCTGATAGACACTGTGCCATCTCTTATCAGGACTATGGAACTTTCTGTCATTGTCCATGGACAACTCACCGCCTTTGTCGGTCTCCTCAAGGCTCATGCATAAATGTATTATGATGTCATTAGTATGTTGCTTTTTTTACGCTAGGTCTTTTATTGCAACATTCACACTGTGCCCCGGCCAGGACATAGTGTGAGATACAATTTTTTTTACCTCCCTCCCCTTGTGTTTCTCTTTCCCTTATCTACTTTTGTCCGTCTGAAACAGATCTCTTGTAAATGAGTCCTTGAGGCTCAATGGGAACTAACCTGTATAAATAAAGGTTGAATGAATGAATGAATTTTGACATGGAGGTTCCACTGCATCACAGCAGATGGAAAATGGGTGCTGCTTCTCAATAGTCTTAACAAATCCTCCTCCTCACCTTAAAGCTAGGATGAGACTGTTGCAAAATATCTGAATAAGATTGACACCTGATTGATTACCTGATTGTGATTGTTTTGTTGTGTGTACAGCACTTTGGTCCTGTAGGTGTTTAAAGTGCTCTATAAATAAAGCTGGTATGGTATGGTATGGTATGACACATTTAGGAATAAATTCCTGCTGAACAATAAGATCAAAACACTACTTTTTTTATCTCAGTACTCCAAGTTATGTCTGGAAAGGATGTTTTTGTGCACAAGATGCTTCAGCCAGTTGCTTGGACAACCGAAACTTTGGGAAAGGGAAGACTGGATTAAAATTAGCAACAAAATCGTAAAACAAACATCAAGAGTTTGAGATGTTGCTCTCCGTCTGCAGAGCTCAGCATCATAAATCTGTGGATCCTGTAAGATTAGAGTTCACTATTCTGTTTTGGTGCTCCTCTTGTGTCGTTCAGTCCTGTTCTAAACACAAATGTTCCTCTTTTGTTACAATCTACAGCAAGGTATATATTTGCAATGGAAATTTGTTTCTTTAAAATCATATGGTACATTGATACATCATGCTAATTTCAGTTATTCAAAATAGGAGTTCCAAGAACTGTTGGTCATGAAAACAAAGGCGTCAGTCAGTGTGTGCTCATGAAAGAGTTTTTTTTTTGTTTTGTTCAAGTTTATAACCGTTTACCTTTGAGAGGCTACAAAACAGGTATGTTCATGCAAGCAAATAAAATACAGGTAGTCCTCGACTTACGACGGCCTCGACTTACGACGTTTCAGGGTTACGTCACCCATCTCATTAAAAAAATGTTTGTTTTTTTAATCTTATTTTATGTTTAAATGTTCTTGATTTAATGTGTACATCACTTTGTTGCAGCTGTGGTTGTTTTAAATGGCTTTATAAATAAAGTACTATTATTATTATCATTATTATTATTATTATTATTTAGAAGCCAGCCACTAGGGAGCACAAGCCAGTGTATCTCTTGTGCCGGTCCCAAGCCCGGGTAAATGGTGAGGGTTGTGTCAGGAATGGCATCCGACGTAAAACACTTGCCAAAACCATAATGCGAGTTCATCAAAGTGAAACCATACCGGATCGGTCGAGGCCCGGGTTAACAACGTCCGCCACCGGTGCTGTTGACAAACAGGGTGCCGGCGGAAATTGTACTACTGTTAGTCGAAGACGCCGAGGAGGAAAACGTGTCAGGAGACAGAGGGAGAGGAGGAAAGTGAAGAATGTAGGACTGAGGGTTGCAACTCTAAATGTGGGGACAATGACAGGCAAAGGTAGAGAGCTGGCTGACATGATGCAGAGAAGAAAGGTAGATGTTTTATGTGTCCAAGAGACCAAGTGGAAGGGCAGCAAGGCTCGCAGTATTGGAGCAGGGTTCAAACTGTTTTACCATGGTGTGGATAGAAAGAGAAATGGAGTAGGGGTGGTCCTGAAGGAGGAGTTGGCAAAGAATGTAGTAGAGGTGAAGAGAGTGTCAGATAGGGTGATGTGTCTAAAGGTAGAAGTAGAAGGTCTGATGCTAAACATAGTAAGTGGTTATGCTCCACAGGTTGGATGTGATGGGGAGGAGAAAGATACATTTTGGAAAGATTTGGATGAAGTGATAGAGAGTATTCCCAGGGAGGAAAGAGTGGTGATTGGAGCAGACCTGAATGGACATGTTGGTGAAGGAAACAGAGGGGATGAGGAAGTGATGGGTAGGTTTGGTGTCAAGGAAAGAAACCAGGAAGGACAGATGGTGGTGGATTTTGCCAAGAGAATGGAAATGGCTATAGTCAATACCTATTTCCAAAAGAGGGAGGAACATAGAGTGACCTATAAGAGTGGAGGAAGGAGTACACAGGTCGATTACATTCTGTGTAGAAGAGGAAACCTGAGAGAGATTGGAGACTGTAAGGTTGTAGCAGGGGAGAGCGTGGCCAGACAGCATCGGATGGTTGTGTGTAGAATGACTGTTGTTGCGAAGAAGAGAAAAAGAGTAAAACCAGAGAAGAAGACCAAATGGTGGAAGCTAAAGAAGGAAGAATGTTGTGAGAAATTCAGAGACGAGCTGTTAAAGGCTCTGGGTGGTAAGAAAGAGCTTCCAAGTGACTGGGCTACTACAGCAACAGTAATTAGAGAGACAGGTAGGAAGGTACTTGGTGTGTCATCTGGACAGAGAATAGATGATAAGGAAACCTGGTGGTGGAATAGTGAAGTGCAGGACGCCATTCAAAGAAAGAGATTAGCCAAGAAGAAATATGACAGTGAGAGGACTGAAGAGAGGAGACAGGAATATAAGGAGATGGGACATAGAGCAAAGAGGGAAGTAGCTAAGGCAAAGCAGAGGGCGTACAATGAGTTATATGGGAGACTGGACACTAAAGAGGGCGAGAAGGACTTGTACCGATTGGCAAGACAGAGGGATCAGGCTGGAAAGGATGTGCAGCAGGTTAGGCTTATTAAAGATGGGAATGGGAATGTTCTAACAAGTGAGGAGAGTGTGATGGGAAGATGGAAGGATTACTTTGAGGAGCTAATGAATGAAGAGAATGAAAGAGAAAGAAGAGTGGAGGTAATAGAAACTGTGGACCAGGAAGTGGGAAAGATTAGTGAGGGTGAAGTCCGGAAAGCTCTGAAAAGAATGAAGAAGGGGAAGGCAGTAGGACCTGATGACATACCAGTGGAGGTTTGGAAATGTCTTGGAGAGATGGCAGTGAGGTTTTTGACTCAAATATTTAATGGAATATTTGAGGGTGAGAAAATGCCTGAAGAATGGAGAAGAAGTGTGCTGGTTCCCATTTTTAAGAACAAGGGTGATGTACAGAGTTGTAGCAACTACAGGGGAATTAAGTTGATGAGCCACACGATGAAGATCTGGGAGAGAGTTGTGGAAGCAAGACTTAGACAAGATGTGACTATCTGTGAGCAGCAGTATGGTTTCATGCCAAGAAAGAGCACCACAGATGCCATCTTTGCTTTGAGGATGTTGATAGAGAAGTACAGAGAGGGTCAGAAAGAACTCCATTGTGTGTTTGTGGATTTAGAAAAAGCATATGACAGGGTACCAAGAGAAGAGGTGTGGTATTGCATGAGGAAATCTGGAGTGGCAGAAAAGTATGTTAGACTGGTACAGGACATGTATGAGGACAGCAGGACAGTGGTGAGATGTGCTGTGGGAGTGACAGATAGCTTCAAGGTGGAGGTGGGATTGCATCAAGGATCGGCTCTGAGCCCCTTCTTGTTTGCTCTGGTGATGGACCGACTAACAGATGAGGTCAGGCAGGAATCCCCATGGACTATGATGTTTGCAGATGACATTGTGATCTGTGGTGAGAACAGGGAACAAGTGGAAGAGAACTTGGAGAGGTGGAGGTATGCTCTTGAAAGAAGAGGAATGAAAGTCAGTCGTAGTAAGACAGAGTACATGTGTGTGAATGAGAGGGAGGCCAGTGGAACAGTGAGGCTACAAGGAGCAGAGGTCACAAAGGTGCAGGACTTCAAGTACTTGGGGTCCACTGTCCAGGAAAATGGGGAATGTGGTAAAGAGGTGAAAAAGAGAGTCCAGGCAGGATGGAGTGGATGGAGAAAAGTTTCAGGAGTGATTTGTGACAAAAAGGTGTCAGCAAAGGTCAAAGGAAAAGTTTACAAGACAGTGGTGAGACCAGCTATGTTGTATGGTCTGGAGACAGTGTCATTGACAAAAAGACAGGAGAAAGAACTGGAAGTAGCAGAAATGAAGATGCTGAGGTTCTCCTTAGGAGTGACAAGGATGGATAAGATCAGGAATGAGATCATCAGAGGTACAGCACATGTTAAACAACTGGGAGATAAAGTTAGGGAGGCCAGACTGAGATGGTTTGGACATGTCCAGAGGAGGGACAGTGGGTATATTGGTAGAAGGATGTTAGAAATGCAGCTGCCAGGAAAAAGACAAAGAGGGAGACCAAAGAGGAGATATATGGATGCAGTTAGAGAGGACATGGAGGTAGTTGGAGTGAGGACAGAGGATGCAGAGGACAGAGTGAGGTGGAGGAGGATGACTCGCTGTGGCGACCCCTGAAAAGGGAAAAGCCGAAAGAAGAAGAAGAAGCAGATTTTGGCAGTTTCCGGCAGTTTTCGGTAGTGTCTGGCAGTTTTCGGCAGTGTCCGGCAGTTTTCGGTTAGCTTCGGTTAGCTCCAGCCTCGACAGCCGGATTTGGATGGACCGTGTGTCCGATCAGAGGTTGCCTCACTCTGATACATAAGCTGGAAACGCTCGGTGAACTCTGTGGACGTCTCAGGCAGAGGAACGGCCTCGTAGCCTCGGATGTTGCCGGGACACCGAGCTAACATGCTATCAGGCGGAGGAACAGCTTGGCGGCCACAGAAGTTCGTGGGACCCCGAGCTAACATGCTAAAACGCGGAGGAACGGCTTGGCAGCCTCAGATGTTGGTGGGACCCCGAGCTAACATGCTAAAATGCGGAGGAACGGCTTGATGGCCTCGGATGTTGGTGGGACCCCGAGCTAACATGCTAAAATGCTAAGAAACGGCTTTGAGGCCTCGGATGTTGCTGGGACACGGAGCTAACATGCTAACACGCGGAGAAACGCCTTCACCAGCTCCCAGTAAGTTATTAACTATTTTTTCCCTTCATTATGGCTCCAAATGTATGGAGCTAACATGCTTTACTGTAAACAGTTTGGACCGCGTGAAGCAGCAGGAAGCTGCAGAGCTAACATGCTAACAGACGGAGGAAGAAATGACCAGCTCCCAGTAAGAAATTAACTCTTTTTTCCCTTCATTATGGCTCCAAATGTACTGTATGTGTTTTTAGATAATTAGGTAGGGTACTGTTTAGGATAGGCGAAGTGCTTGGTAACTGTACAGTACCGTACATGTACGTGTATAAGTGGCGGCCAGTGTGTATGTGTTTTCCGACTTATGACGATTTTTGACCTACGACGCGCCGTAGGAACGGAACTCCGTCGTAAGTTGAGGACTACCTGTATACAGATGCTTTCGGGGTGGGGGTGGGGGGTTAGAAAAACGTTTACATATGTACATGTGTGGTTATTCGAAATGTTGCAATACAATTATACATATGATCAGTTTAACATGACTTTTAATTAAGCCAGTTGTGTGTCTTTCTAAATAAATTCAAAATGGTGACCTTAGCTAAAGGACAATCCCATCCATCCATCCAGTCATTATCTTTAACCACTTCTTCCTTTTCAGGTCGCAAGGGTCACTGGTGCCCATGTCAATCCATTGCTGTGCGAGGGGCGGGGTACACCCTGGACAGGTCTCCAGTCCATCACAGGGTCACATTGAGACAAGCGAGACAAACGACCATTCACTCTCTCACTCACATAGTGACAATTTAGAGTCACCAATCAGCCTAACATGCATGTTTTTTTGAAACCGGAGTACCCAGAGAAAACCCATACATGCACGGAAAGAATGTGCAAACTCCACCCAGAAAGGTCCCCGGACCGGGATTTGAACTGGAGACACCTGCTCGCTGAGAGGCAGCAGCTCTACCAACTGTGCCACCGTGCTGCTTTAAGGACTATTGGTGATATTAACTGTTTGTGTAACGTTGTGTCTAATGTCAGAAGATGCTTGTCCTTAACTGGACATACCTTCATGCCTTCATTCGTCTATGTTAGAAAATTCAGACGCTTGTTGAAGTTTTAGTTGGAATTTGGTTGGACTTTTAAGCCATGCCGACTCTCTCATTCTGCTCCCTCTCACTCAGATGGTGGTAGCCTATTCTTCTGTGGTAGCCTATCCTGTTCTGCCATTTGCTGTGGGCATTTGAACTGATGGAATTACAAGTCTTCATTGCCAGTCCTCCATGAAAATGGTAAACTTGTAAAGTGTTTAGTGCCGTCTCGCGTCTTAATTTGAAAACAAATAGTGGTAGGGGAAATTATTGTTCAGCGTTATCAGCCATTTTTTAACATGGTGCTAAAGTGTTAGTCAAAGTCAAAGTCAAAGTCAACTTTATTGTCAGAACTGCAATATGTACAGGACATACACAGGACCGAAATTGCGTTTCTCTCGTTAGAGCTATGTTAGAGAATGTCTTCCTTTCTGAAATGGCTGCCCATTGGACACATAAAGATACCAAAGACTGTGTCTGAGAAGTCTTGAGCTTTAGGTATTGTTTTTTTTCAGATTAGGCTGTCATTTTTACTAATCTCATATAACAGCAAATCGCTCAAGTTACAGACCACAAAACTGAGTTTTCGTAGAAAACTTTGAAAATTTCTTGACAGTTTGATTACATTTTTCTGTGATGCAACTTATTTTGTAATGCAACTTTACATCTTAGAGAGTGGACTGTAATTTGTTTGTTGTACACTTAGAACTGGGTGTTCCCGCATCCTTAAAAAGCCTGTCATTAAGTACCTAAAATTCACGCCTTAAAACGTCTTAAATTCCTTAGAAAGTGTTCAAGTTTCTTTATTGTCATTCATATCAAATGTAGTACATGAGGTGGAACAAAACTGTGTACTCAGCATCACATTTACATCCAGCAAAAATATTAGTATAAAAAGTAACAATGTATAATCTAAGATATATGCTAAATGAACGCTAAACTGTATGCTAAAAGATCTAAGATACACGCAAAACATTAATATTGTAAAATAATATGGTATATTAAACGGCAGCCCAAGCATGAGTCTGTGGGGAGTAGATGGTACAGCAACAAGAGATCAGCAGCATGGATAATCAGCAGCACAGATAAGTCACAACACCAATTAAAGTGGTATTACAGTGATTATCCTGGTTAAGGGTCTATGAGTCTAACTGCTTCAGGATAGAAACTGTTCCTCAGTCTAGTCGTTCTACACTTAATGCTCCTTAACCTCCTGCCTGAGGGGAGCGGGGCAAAAAGTGAGTATGCTGGGTGAGTGGGGTCCTATGATGCAGGTGGCCCTCTTAATGCATCTGGAGGTGTAGATGTCTGTGATGGTGGTGAGACTGACTCCAACAGACTTCTGTGCAGCCTTCACCACTCTCTGCAAAGCTTTTCTTTCTGCAGCTGTGCAGCCTCCATGCCACACGTTGATGCTGGAGCACAGGATGCTCTCCACTGCACACCTGTAGAAGGAGGTGAGGACTGGGCTTCCCAGTCCAGTTCACCTCAGCCACCTGAGGAAGTAAAGTTGCTGTGTAAATTGGTCTTAAATATGTTAGTCGAAGGTCTAAAAATGTGTCGGACAGAAGGGATTAAAGTTTGTCACCACTGCAACGGATTTCTTTCATCTGTAAAAATGAGAAGGGGAAAAATGTAACCTCCCAATCTGATGACAATGCAGGGATTATGTTGCTGCTTTCAACCAATGAGGAGAAGCAGAGCCACAGTTTGAGGCAATCAGAGCATAGCGGGGCGGGGCGTGCTGTCTGATTCACGGTGGCTCCAGGTGTGAGCAGCGGAGAGAAACCAGGTGTAAGAAATTATTCAACGTTTACATATATGTTTGCACATGACCAATTCACAGCAGCTAGGGGAGATACCAGAACTGATACAACCCCACCCATAGACTTAAATACGCAGAGGCTTCATTGAACGCTGAATCAGATGTCGGCGTTGACGCCATTTTACATGTGGTGGAACTGCTGGTCATTTAATACAAAGAAATGGACAGAACTTCATAAAACACCATTAACTAACTGTAACTTTTAATGTTAAAAGTTACAAATGTCTTTGGTGCCTGTTTGTTTTCCAAATATGTCAGTGAGTGCGAATGGCAGGAATGAACTTAAAACTCATTGTAGAGCAGTGTAATTATAATAATATAATAATAATAATAATAATAATAATGAATTCAATTTATAACGCACTTTTCATTAATGAAAATCTCAAAGTGCTACAAGGTGCAACAGAATTAAATGTCAATAAAACAAGTAAAAAAAACAAGTAAAATCAATAACAATATCAACTAAGATCAAAAGTAGAATCATGAGGAGGTAGAGTATGCTCGGTCGAAAAGAAAGGTCTTCAAGCCGCTCTTAAAGTCAACCACAGACTGTGGGGCTCTCAGACAGTCAGGAAGAGAGTTCCACAGGCGGGGGGCAGCCACACTGAAAGCCCGGTCTCCCATGGTCCTTAATTTGGTTCTCGGAACGTGAAGGAGATTACTGTTCTGTGACCGCAGCGACCGGGTGGATGAGTATGGAATAAGAATATCCTTCAGATAATCTGGTGAAGCTCCATGTAAGCATTGATGTGTAATGAGAGCAGTTTTGTACTGAATTCTGTAGGCGACAGGAAGCCAATGAAGGTTATGGAGAATGGGCGTAATATGTTCAAATTTACGAACTCTCAACAAGATCCTTGCTGCACTGTTTTGAATATATTGAAGTTTTTGTAGGTTTTTGGCAGGGATTCCAATAAACAGGGAGTTGCAGTAGTCGAGCCTGGAGGAGACAAAAGCATGGACGAGCTTCTCAGCATCGGAAAAAGTTAGGGATGGGCGAAGTCTGGAGATGTTTCGAAGATGGAAGAAGCAAGTTTTAAACAGAAGCTTAATGTGATTTTCAAATGTAAGATGAGAGTCCATTTTTATTCCAAGATTTGTAACAGAGGTGGAGAGGGGGATGTCTTGTCCAGAAAAGGAAAGTGTTGTTATAGTAGATGTTTGTACCTGGTGAGGGGTGCCAATCAGTATGGCCTCAGTCTTGGAGCAGTTTAATTGAAGAAAGTTCTGATTCATCCATGCCCTAATTGCCTCCAGGCAGGCAGAGAGGGCAGAGAGTGAAGATGGAAATGACAAGGTGGAAGATGAGGATGCTCCAGTCCTGATGTAAAGCTGTGTATCGTTGAATTAAACACTTATGGGTCCCAAAATGTAATTAAACACTTATGGGTCACCAACATGTAGGAAGTTAGGTTCTGGTCAGTTTAATGACTTTATCATATTCCAGGTGCAAGTTGGCGCAGATTTTATCTGACCCAAATTCAAACGAGTTCACTCTTTTTTGGATTAAATTGATTAAATATGACCAGACAAAATGTAATTTCACGAGAAACGTCAACTTATGTTGATCCACCAAGAGATTAACCTTTTATTGAGAAAATCATAAAAGTACATCAAACATTTGTATCGAGATTAGTTGATTTAGATTTTATATAAACTACGGTAGACAAAATTCAAATTGAAACAAACAGACAAGTTAAAGGTTCAGTATGCAGTTTCTGTAGAACTGCAGCAGTTAGAAATATTTTCAACAGGCAAAGCATTCTGATCCCTCCCCCTCAGAGCCATATGTGGCTCTGCCCCCTTGTGGTCTGTTGAATTTCAAATTCAAGCTCTGTTTTTATTGGCTGATTCAAATTCAAGCTCTGTTTTTATTGGCTGGTTACAAACTCTGTTTTTATTGGCTGGAAAATGGCGGGTCACCTTTTCTTTTTAGAAATGCTTATTTACCACCTGGAGAAGCAAGGGGACAATATTTTTTTAAAAATTTTCAGAGATTACCTGGCTAACATCAGTCTGTCAGGAGGTAGTGACAGAGTGAAGAAATATGTTCATAAAAAAAGCTACATACTGCAGCTTTAAGTTTAACTTTCTGCTGGCACATTTACAGTTTTACTGGCTTAGGAGAAATAAGCTCAAGGAGGAAGTTTAAGGAATGAAAGATGAAGTTTAAAAGAAGTCAATTATTTTGAATGAGACAGGGTGACACTTTTTCCAAACGAGTCCAGCTGGACTTCCCCGCACGCTCAGCAAACAATCAACGACTCTTTACCTGGTGACGAACACGTCTCTTGGAGATAAGAGCTGAGAAGTAGCTGGACACTAACGGATTGTGTTGTCCAGTAGACGTCCAGTTGAACTTCAGCGCGTGTATACTGATTCAACGATACGTGAAGCGCGCCTTTCTCGGCAGAAACCAGGCCAACGTCCTGAATAGTTTCAAAATAAGACTTTCAGAAAATAAATTATTTCAGAAAAGAAATGAGTGAGTTACAGCAGAGCTTTGCGGTAACTCTGGTTGAGAAACGTAGGTCTAATTGGCATTTGACCACAACGTCCAACCAGTTCAGAGAAGAACCAAGTTGTTCAGTTCAGTTCAGCTCCCTCTTTGCACTGAAGCAAAACGGGCAGGAAGGGGTTTTAAGTGGAGGGCTGTTCTAACCCACTTCGCTCCACTGATTTGCTGTTTTAAGAAAATAAAGGAGTGATTTTTCAGTTCCCAGAGTCGGAAGATCTCTGAAGGACAGCAGGAAAACTGTTTAGAGAAGCGGCCAGATGGACTAGCCAGTAAAGTGAAATACTGTATTATGTCTAGCTCAATAGACAAAGCAGAGAAGTTTCACTTAAGAGCTTACCCTGAACTGTACCTTAGATTTAAAGCACCATCGTACTGAAGAATACACCAGCAGAAGGGTCAACTCATGCAAATAACAGACCACCATAAAATGACAAAAGCATACTGTTGATCAATTCTGAATTGACACAAATTAAAAGGAAGTCTATTTCTGAGTGATTTGTGTCTCTTAATTCAAAGTAAACTGGAATAAAACAGTAATTTTGTCCTTCATTGTAGGTTTTCCAGAGAAAATGAGATTCACTTGAGAGCTGCAGTGAAAAAGTGAATTCATGCGTTTTAACCAAAAAGTCAGAGATCAGGTGTTCCACTACAGCAGTGCTTCTGTCCATTTCTTTGTATTAGTTGACCGGCAGTTTTGCCACATTTAAAATTGCGTCAACGTCGACATACAATTCAGCACTCAATGAGGCATCTACATGTTTATGTCTGTGCCCCCACCCTGTCCCACACCATGCCCCGACCTCCCTTAAACTTTTGTATCCAAAGTCTAACTTTGTACAGATGTGCAACTTTTGCACATGAGTGAGACTAAACTCCAGGTCTGAGAGAGGGAGACTCATGCCGTTCTCCCTGTGAGAGAGTCGGTTTCATATCATAAATATCTGCAAAACTAAAGTTATTTTAGCAACAATAAGGGGTTGTGACTAATTGGATGAGCTAACCTTTTAGAACCAGGTAACTACTGTGATAAATGTAATTCAATAAATGATCAAATATGAAAAATAGTATTAAATGACTACATGAGCTAAAAATACTGGTGAACACTTTTTTATATATACAAGTACTCCCCGACTTACGAACGAGTCCCGTTCCTATGCCCGTTTGTATGTCAAAAATTGCTGTAAGTCAGAAGTACACACTAGCCGCCACTTATACACGTACATGTACGGTACTGTACAATTACCAAGCACTTCGCATATCCTAACACAGTACCCTACATAATTATCAAAAAACACATACAGTACATTTGGAGCCATAATGAAGGAAAAAAAAATAGTTAATTTCTTACTGGTAG
>JBBPBX010023365.1:20588-40591 GCA_038048925.1 Garcialebias charrua | reverse complement strand
ATATATGTGTATATATATGTATATATATGTATATATATATTTATATGTGTATATATATATGTATATATATGTATATATATATTTATATATGTATATATATATGTATATATATGTATGTATATATATGTATATACTGTATATGTATGTATATACAGGTAGTCCCCGATTTACGAGCGCTCTGATCTACGAGGTTCCAGACTTACGAGCTGGCGAATTATTGGAAAAAACGCAAAAAATACTGAGTTTTCCTGTGTTTTTTCACCACAGTTCGTTAGCTAAACATGTGGACACACGTTTCCGATCATTTTTATGCACTCATAAGCAGTTTTTCGATGAAAAATGAGTGTTTGTAGTCGCGCTAGCAAAACCGTTCCAATTTACGAGCGAATTTCCGGACTTACGAGAAGCGTGGCGGCCGTTCCAAATTACGAGATTTCCGGTTTACGAGCGCCTCGTTGTAACGGATCTCGCTCGTAAATCGGGGACTACCTGTATATGTATATACTATATATGTATATGTATATAGTATATATATATGTATATATATATATGTATATATGTATATATATATATGTACAGGTAGTCCCCGATTTACGAGCGAGATCCGTTACAACGAGGCGCTCGTAAACCGGAAATCTCGTAATTTGGAACGGCCGCCATTTCGCTCGTAAATCCGGAAATCCGCTCGTAAATTGGAACGGTTTTCGCTAGCGCACCTAAAAACACTCTATTTTCATCTAAAAACTACTTTTGAGTGCATAAAAATGATCGGAAACGTGTGTTTATATGCTTAACTAGCTAACTGTAGTGAAAAAACACATGAAAACTCAGTATTTTTTTCGTTTTTTCCAAAAATGTGCAGCTCGTAAGTCTGGAACCTCGCAGATCAGAGCGCTCGTAAATCGGGGACTACCTGTATATGTATGTTATATATGTATGTATGTATATATATGTATATGTATGTATATATTATATGTATATATATGTATATATATGTATATATATATATATGTATATATATATGTATATGTATGTATATATATATATATATATATATATGTATATGTATGTATATATATATATGTATATGTATGTATATATATATATATATATATTAGGGCTGTGCGATATGACGATATATATCGTGGGGACGATAGAAACGTGTCTATCGTGCTACTTTCCTTCTATCGTCTCTATCGTGATAAATAAGAATAAAAAAATAACTGTCGCAAAGAAGCTTCATATGTGGTTTTGCGAGATGACGCGCTGCTTTATGTTTGACGCACGCGCGGGTTTGCGACACATGCTTTACGTTGTTAAACTCGAGAGCAACAGAGCCGCAGGCGCATGAAGCCGGTCTCAACAAGGAGAAAACCGCTGCACAGGCAGCCCAAGAAGAATAACTTTTACCAAAAAGAGGGGGAAGCTCACCTTGTTAGCTTCCATTATTTCTCTCCGCTGAAACTCGTTGACAAAATGGGTCCAGAGGACACAAACCCAGAGTCCAACCGAGTCCGAACTCGGGTCCAGTTAACCAATACAAAACAGACCAGAGACACAACAGAACCGCAATCAAACGCAACGTTTTCTCTTTTCTGTTTCTTGCTTTGTTTACTCAAACTTCAGAGCGGATTTCTTCTTCGTGAGTTTCATTAGCAGCTGTTGTTTTACCGCCACCTGCAGGAAAAATTTGGACCAAAGTAGAAAAGGAGTTGTTTGTTTGTTTGTTAGTTTATTCATTTTATAATATGAAATACAACAATTAACGTATTCATAATAGAAAAAAAAAAAAGGTAGCAGATGAAGAATAAATCTTATTAAATCTGCTCCTTATTCATCTAATAACAGTTCAAACAATATTTTCTATAATAACAAAATAAGTAAATAACTCAGTCAATTTTCAATTCACATATATCACACATTAAATTAGATTCATTTATATTTTTTTAGCAATTCATTTTTTACCAGTTTCTTAAATACAAGGAATGATTTGGCTTCCTTAACATTTGTCATTTGGCATTAAGTCATTCCATAATCGTACTCCTTGAATTAAGGTAGATCTTAGGTAGATCTAGTTTCTACTTTGGTCCAAATTTCCTTGTTCTTTTTGTTCACATTCTTATAATTGTAACTATCTGTAGTAAAATAATAAAATAAAAAAACTTTGGTCCAAATTTTTCCTGTACACACACACACACATCATGTTGTATATATCGTGATATATATCGTTATCGTGATATAAAAAAGTCCATATCGTGATATATGATTTTTTCCATATCGCCCAGCCCTAATATGTATGTATATATATATATGTATATGTATGTATATATACAGTATATGTATATGTATGTATATATATATATATATGTATATGTATGTATATGTATGTGTATATGTATGTATATATATATATGTATATATATGTATATATATGTATATGTATGTATATGTATATATATATATATATATATATGTATATATATGTGTGTGTGTATATAAGTGTACCGTATTTTCCGACCTATAAGTCACACCTTTTTGCCTAATTTGCATGTCCTACGACTTATACGGCGAAGCGACATATTTATGAATTTTTCCCCCCATATTTTTAGACAAATTTTTGGCTGAGATATGACCGTTTCCATTCATTCTGACGAAAAAATGGAGCAGTGCCACTTTCGGCTGCTAGGGGTGCAGTACCACTTTCGGTCTCTAGGGTCCACCGACCGTTCCCAGCTCATGTATCCGACGGAAGCCTCCTCTGGTCGGACTCACTCTGTCGCAGTCCGGCCTCCTGCTCTCTTGAGCTCTGACACTTCCAGAGTCCAACGACCGTTCCCAGCTCATGTGTCTGACGGCAGCCTCCTCTGGTCGGACTCAAGGCTCCAGTATAGCTCTGCGTACGTCCATACGCATGTCCGTACGCACGTCCTGTACGCAGACGGTTCAGCCCCACACCCCAGCGTACGTTCTTGCACCAAATTCTTGACGTC
Source organism: Garcialebias charrua (assembly GCA_038048925.1). Taxonomy (NCBI): domain Eukaryota; kingdom Metazoa; phylum Chordata; class Actinopteri; order Cyprinodontiformes; family Rivulidae; genus Garcialebias; species Garcialebias charrua. Next base: position 37,601 of record JBBPBX010023365.1, on the reverse strand, counting down.
ATTTGAGCAGCTAAGTGATGCTCTAATCCAGGTCTGGGAAGAGATCCCTCAGGAGAACATCTGCTGTCTCATTAGGAGCATGCCCAGGTGCTGTTGGGAGGTTATACAGGCACGTGGAGGCCACACACACTACTGAGCCTCATTTAGACTTGTCTTGAGGGATATTCACTGACGTTGAATCAGCATGTCATGTTATTTTCCACTTTCATATTGAGTATGAATCCAAATCCAGATCTCCATTGTGTAATCATTTTGATTTACATTAATACTTTTTTGTGCTTTCTTCTCAATCAATTTCACTGTGCTAATCATAAAGTTTGTCAATGAGAGTACAGTACATGTATTTAATTAATTGAGGTCTAGGATGTGTTATTTTAGTGTTCCCGTTAATTTTGTGAGCAGTGTATATAGTCATATCTCTCAAGTTTTAGCTTCTCTCTATTGGCTCCCTGTCAAATCCAGAACTGAATTAAAAATCTTACTTCTAATCTCTCAACAACCTTGCTCTATCTTATATTACAGATCCTAGTGTTCCATCTTTTTCCTAACAGAGCACTTCACTCTCAGACTGCAGGTTTACTTGTGGTTCCTAGAGTTTCCAGCAGCAGAATGGGAGGAAGATGTTTCAGTTGTCAGGCTCCTCTCTTGTGGAACCAACTTCCAGTTTCTGTCCATGAGACTGACACATTGTCCAGTTTGAAGACTGGGCTTAACTCTCCTTTTTGATAAATCCTATACTGTAGTTAGGGTCAGCTTGGGTTTCCTGAGCTGTGCCTTAGTTATGCTGCTATAGGTTTAGACTGCTGGAGGATAAACGGACCACATTTCCTGCTTCTGTCTTTACTTGCTCTACTCTACCTGTTTGTATTTGTAATTATTTATATCTTCATTTATTTTTTATTTTATGTCTTTCTTCCTATATAAATTACATCTGGACCTGTCATTCTGTGTCTGTCTGTTCATCTCTAACCCAGCCGGTCGAAGCAGGTGGTTGCTCGTCCTGAGCCTGGTTCTGCTCGAGGTTTCTTCCTGTTAAAAGGGAGTTAGTCCTTTGCACTGCCTGTGTGCTTGTTAAGGATGGAGACTGACATAAAGAAGATTCAACTCTGCTGCTTCCTTAGATAGAGAATTTTTACTTTGTGGCTTTTATCATGTATGTGAATGTTTCAGTTCAGTGCCCTGAGACAACTTATGTTGTGACTTGGTGCTTTATAAATACCGTAATTAAAATAAAAAGAGAAAAAGTTTTCACCAGTCTTTAATTCTCCCATCTCCAAAACCACCTCTTTCAAAAACAACATGGCTGCTTCTTTGGTTTGTTTCAAGTTCTTGTGCAGACACTGTTTGTTCAGACCAAGCCTGGTTCTGTGTGGATCCCTTAGCTTGTTCTGTCAGACCCCATGTTCATCTCAGAGTTCTTGGCATACTTTAGACTCGCCCCGATTCTGTGTTCGACTGCAGAGCTTCCTTATGAATATTTTATTTCATGTGTGCTTTGAGGAGAATGCTTGAATACATTGCTCCTGTTGTGCCGGGATGTTCTGATGTGACCCGTTGGTCAGTAGTTTTAAAGGCTAAGCTCATAGCTCTGAGTGAAACCATGATCCTCTTCCTCCTTCAGAGTTTGATGCGTTACTCAGGCTTGGGATCCCCGACCCTTCCAGCTACATCAAGAAGCGCTACAGATCCAATAAGCTGCTATTTCTCCGGGCGGCCTGTGTGGGTCAGGCTCTGGTGGACCAGGTGGAGGCCTCTGTAGAAGAAGCTGTTAACTCTGCCACGTGGACTGACCTCCAGGTGATTCCAGTTACAGTCTCACATGTGCTGTATTTGAAGCCAAAACAAGTGTTCCTGGTTCTCACCATTCTTGTTTTTAGCCGGTTCTGCCCAGCTGCCTCTCCATGGAGGACATTGGGATGCTCATCAACCAGGCTATGAGGAACACAAACATCCAGTCCTCTGCCAGAGTGCTGGGAGGAACTGTCGTTGTCAGTGAGAAGTTCATCAGCAGCTGTCTGTCCTTGTTTGATGAGAGCATGCAGCAGAAAGCTCTAAAAGTAAGGCTTCAATCATTTCTGTGTCAAATTAAATCTGAAACTATGAAAAACAAAACAACATTATGATTTATTTGATTGATTAGATTTATTTGATAGGGACAGACACACATCGACATAGACAAACTGAGTAAAACAGCAGTCCCATGTTTGCATCAGAAGCCGTTTTCGCATTGGCCAGCCCTCCCAGGCTCCACCCTGCTTCTAACCTGGGTTCGGCGTGTTCGCATTTACCTTTTCCGCCCGGGATCCACCGTTGTTCTGGAACCATCTCCACCGTGGTTCTATCGGGCCGAGCCCCACGGACCCAGTTTGACGTCATGTACTGCTCACATTTGATTCGTTGTTTAAAGCAGGGGCGGGACTCATTCAAACAACCTCAGCGCGAGGGTTGAATTTCATTCAAATTTAACTACAGAAACCCCTAAAACAATTGTTAGCTGAATTAGTTTTTCTGAGTTAAAAAGGAGTTTGTTTGGTAAAATGCTTAACAAAACTCCTTTTTATTTACTCCAATAAAAGACAAACGTAAAAAAAAAACCTTGTCCCAGGTGGGACGCGAACCCGCTTCGTCTGGTCAAGATACAAGAAGATTAACCCTCTAAGCCACGGCGACGGACTGTTTTGTGTGAGACACCAATGTATTAAATTCTCCTCCTTTATCCCTGATCTGGCCTTTTCTTTTGTTTTTCCCATGAGGCAAGCGATCTCTTCCTCATCCTCCGTTGATGCCATGGTTGAAATGGTGAGAAATTAAGGAATTTGTCACGAGAGAATTAAAATCAGGTTCAGCGTGGCTGCAGGAAGGTCTGGAGATTTCCTGGTGGGCTGGTCTGATGTGTGGGCTGCAGGACCAGCACTCCGTTATCATTATTATTATTATTTTTTTTAGAACTTTTTATTAACAACTTGTAAACACAGAACACCGCTGCCGCTGGGACTGCCGGCTCTGTTTTATTGTTTTTGTGACCTGTCAATCAATCCAGTAGGCGTGTCAGCAAATGACCAATCGGCGACCTCAGTTTATCCCGAAGGACAAACGCACCTTGCCTGCAGAGCTGCTCTGCAGCTGTTCAGGGTGGACGCTCGAGTAAGAAGTCTTAACCGTCTGCAGACAGTGCGCACAGTTTCCACACGGCTAACAGGACGCAGGAGTATACTGGAGCCTTTATAGCCTCACGTCCGTACTGCACACACTCTGGTTCCTAATTTACAGCATGGTTGTCTTAGTAGCTTTTAGTCCCCCCCCCACCCTAAAAAGGTGGGGACATTTGATCTGGTTTTTTTGTGTGTGTGGATCTCCAGCTCCTGTGGTTTTTTGCTCCTAGGAGGTGAAGAACAATCCAGTCTCTCTGATAACTGAAGAAGACCTGAAGCAGGTGGCTGTCCAGACAGAGAGCTCAGCACCTTCCAAAAAGGAAAAGAGAGAAGCAGAGCGCAGGAAAAAGGCTACAGGTGTGTGTTGAACAGCACAGTGACTGTCAGATGATCTGCACCCAGTTTCATCATCTCTAAACCTTTATCTCCCAGAGGGCAGCGGCAGTTTGAAATCAGGAGGGGGAGGAAATGCCAGAGAGATTCGCATTCGTAAAACCAAGAAGAAGGGCAGGAATGAGGAGGACAGTGATGAGGACACTGGACCTTCACAGCAAAGTAGACCACAGAACCATTTAATCTGTTTGTTGGCTGCTTAGCAACTCCAGTTTTTTTTTCTCTTAAATATAATCAAATTGTCCCATTAAGACTAACTGTGTTTTATTTCTGCCAAGGTCGCAGTAAACAGACTGAAGCCCCATTTATGGCAGGGGAGGAGATTGTCTCTACTTTAGAACAAAGACTGAATGACTGCCCTGAAGAAGTCCTTTCTGAGCTGGCAGAACATCTAGTCAGGTAAAACATAGAGTTCTGTCTGAACTAGTTCCCTGATCTGACACAGATCTTTATCTATTCCACCCTCGGTTGTTGCTTTTTGTGCAGACCTCTGAATAAAGCCTACCAGGAGGTTCTGCGGACTGTGTTCCTGTCCTCCAGCAGCTCTTTGTCCGGCCACAGCAAGAAGAACGTCATGAAGGAGCTGCAGGAGGAGATCACCAACCTGTACAACAACATCCGACTGTTTGAAAAAGGCACCAAGTTTTTCTCAGGTCAGTCCTGTGTTTCTGTCCACCTGTTAGTCATCTAATAACTACAGCTTTGCATTATTAAACCAACCATCCATCCATTTTCGTCCGCTTATCCGGGGTCGGGTCGCGGGGGTAGCAGCCTAAGTAGGGAGGCCCAGACTTCCCTCTCCCCAGCCACTTGGAGCAGCTCCTCTGGGGAATCCCAAGGCGTTCCCAGGCCAGCCGAGAAACATAGTCCCTCCAGCGTGTCCTGGGTCTTCCTCTGGGTCTCCTCCCGGTGGGACATGCCCGGAACACCTCACCAGGGAGGCGTCCAGGAGGCATCCTAACCAGATGCCCGAGCCACCTCAACTGGCTCCTCTCGATGTGGAGAAGCAGCGGCTCTACTCCGAGTCCCTCCCGGATGACTGAGCTTCTCACCCTATCTCTAAGGGAGAGTCCAGACACCCTGCGGAGAAAACTCATTTCAGCCGCTTGTATCCGAGATCTCGTTCTTTCGGTCACAACCCAAAGCTCATGACCATAGATGAGGGTGGGAACGTAGATCGATCGGTAAATTGAGAGCTTTGCCTTTCGACTCAGCTCTCTCTTCACCACGACAGACCGGTACAGCCCGCTTCACTGCGGACGCTGCACCTATCCGCCTATCGATCTCACGCTCCAGTTTTCCCTCATTCGTGAACAAGACCCCGAGATACTTACCCCGGAATTACACCACATGCGTTACGGCTCCGCCCCGCTCCGGTCCGACCTCCGCAGCAAATACGCACCCATTATAATCAATGACAGAATTTACACTGGCTCCGCACGGCGGCGGCGAGCTGCGGAGAGCGGACGGCAGTCCGTCAAAATTAGAAAATTTTCTATTTCTGCCGGATGACGGAGCTGTGCCGGAGTCAACTTTTGAAGATTACGTCGCACCAACAGGAAAAGGAACGAGCACAACTTCCGTATTTACAAAATAAAATCACCACGGGCGGACTAATCCTAGCTCTATACGGATTTATTTGTACAAAAATGCTGTCAAACTATCAATTATGACTATTCTATGACTAAACTATTATATTTATGACTATGACTACACCTAATAACGCATTACAAAAATAAATAAATAAAAAAGTATTTTATTCTGAAATGTAAACATCACTTCCTGTTGCTCAAACCATGTCGCTCATTTACGAGAGAAGATCAAGGCAGCAGTCTCTCTACAGTTGTTCTCCTTCTTTCCACCGAATGAATTGTTTTGTTCTGACTTACTTATTTATCACTTGATTTATCGCGCGATCTCGCACGTGTCTTGGAGCGGCGCATCCAGGCGGACCTGAGGGGAGCGGAGGCAGTGGGCGAGGACTCACGTCAGCTGCGACATGCGGACCGCAGCGGGGCGGAGCCGCGTGCAGTGTAATTCCGGGGTTAAACTCCTCCACTTGGGGCAGGACCTCATCCCCGACCCGGAGAGGGCATGCTACCCTTTTCCGGCTCAAGACCATGGCCTCGGATTTGGAGGAACTGATCCTCATCCCGGCCGCATCACACTCGGCTGCAAACCGCTCCAGCGAAAGCTGTAGATCACGATCTGATGAAGCCAATAGGACCACATCATCTGCAAAAAACAGAGAAGCGATTCTAAGGCCACCAAAACGGATCCTCTCAACACCTTGGCTGCACCTAGAAATTCTGTCCATAAAAGTTATGAACAGAATCGGTGACAAAGGGCAACCTTGGCGGAGTCCAACTCTCACTGGAAACGAGCCTGACTTACTGCCGGCAATGCGGACCAAGCTCTGACACCGGTCGTACAGGGACCTAACAGCCCATATCAATGGGCCTGGTACCCCATACTCCCGGAGTACCCCCCACAGAACCCCCCGAGGGACGCGGTCGAATGCCTTTTCCAAGTCCACAAAGCACATGTAAACTGGTTGGGCAAACTCCCACGCGCCCTCCAGGACCCTGCTGAGGGTGTAGAGCTGGTCCAGTGTTCCACGACCAGCACGAAAACCACACTGCTCCTCCTGAATCCGAGGTTCGACTATCCGACGGACCCTCCTCTCCAGAACCCCTGAATAGACCTTACCAGGGAGGCTTAAGAGTGTGATCCCCCTATAGTTGGAACACACCCTACGGTCCCCCTTTTTGAATAGGGGAACCACCACCCCAGTCTGCCAATCCAAGGGAACTGCCCCCGATGTCCACGCGATATTGCAGAGTCGCGTAAGCCAACACAACCCCACAACATCCAGAGCCCTAAGGAACTCAGGGCGAATCTCATCCACCCCTGGAGCCCTGCCACCGCAGAGCTTTTTAACCACCTCGGTGACCTCAGCTCCAGAGATTGGAGAGCCCGACCCAAAGTCCCCAGGCTCCGCTTCCTCAGTGGAAGACGTGCCAGTAGGATTGAGGAGGTCTTCGAAGTATTCCGCCCACCGACTCACAACATCCCGAGTTGAGGTCAACAGCACGCCATCCCCACCATAAATGGTGTTGGTCGCGTACCGCTTTCCCCCCCTGAGACGTCGGATGGTGGACCAGAATCGCCTCGAAGCCGTACGGAAGTCATTCTCCATGGCCTCTCCGAACTCCTCCCACGCCCGAGTTTTTGCCTCAGCAACCACCCGAGCCGCATGCCGCTTGGACTGTCGGTACCTATCTGCTGCTTCCGGGGTCCCACAGGCCAAAAAGGCCCAATAGGACTCCTTCTTCAGCCTGACAGCATCCCTCACCGCCGGTGTCCACCACCGGGTTCGAGGGTTGCCACCACGACAGGCACCAACAACCTTGCGGCCACAACTCTGATAAGCTGCCTCGACAATAGAGGCGCGGAACATGGCCCACTCGGACTCAATGTCCCCCGCCTCCCTCGGAACGTGTTCAAAGCTCTCCCGGAGGTGGGAGTTAAAGCTCCGTCTTACGGGAGACTCTGCCAGACGTTCCCAGCAGACCCTCACAATACGTTTGGGTCTGCCAGGTCTGACCGGCATCCTCCCCCACCATCGGAGCCAACTCACCACCAGGTAGTGGTCAGTTGACAGCTCCGCCCCTCTCTTCACCCGAGTGTCCAGGACATGCGGCCGCAGATCAGATGAGACGACAACAAAGTCGATCATCGAACTGCGACCTAGGGTGTCCTGGTGCCAAGAGCACATATGTACACCCTTATGCCTGAACATGGTGTTCGTTATGGACAATCCATGACGAGCACAGAAGTCCAACAACAAAACACCACTCGGGTTCAGATCAGGGGGGCCGTTCCTCCCAACCACACCCCTCCAGGTCTCACTGTCATTGCCCACGTGAGCGTTGAAGTCCCCCAGCAGAACAAGGGAGTCCCCAGGAGGCGCACTCTCCAATACCCCCTCCAAGGACTCCAAAAAGGGTGGGTAATCTGCGCTGCCGTTTGGCGCATAGGCACAAACAACAGTCAGAGCCCGTCCCCCCACACGTAGGCGAAGGGAGGCTACCCTCTCGTTCACCGGGGTGAACCCCAACGTACAGGCACCAAGATGGGGGGCAACAAGTATGCCCACTCCTGCTCGGCGCCTCTCACCAGGGGCAACTCCAGAGTAGAAGAGTGTCCAACCCCTCTCAAGGAAACTGGTTCCAGAGCCAGAGCCATGCGTTGAGGTGAGTCCGACTATTTCTAGCCGGAACCTCTCAACCTCACACACTAGCTCAGGCTCCTTCCCCACCAGAGAGGTGACATTCCATGTCCCAATGGCCAGCTTCTGTAGCCGAGGATCAGACCGCCAGGGTCCCCGCCCTCGGCCACCACCCATCCCACATTGCACCCGACCCCTTTGGCCCCTCCCATAGGTGGTGAGCCCATGGGAAGGGGGACCCACGTCTCCTCTTCGGGCTGTGCCCGGCCGAGCTCCATGGGTGAAAGCCCGGCCACCAGGCGCTCGCCAACGTGCCCCACCTCCGGGCCTGGCTCCAGAGTGGGGCCCCGGTGACCCGCGTCCGGGCGAGGGAACATTTTGTCCATTTATTTTACTCATCATAAGGGGTCTTCGGGCTGCACTTTGTCTGGTCCCTCACCTAGGACCTGTCTGCCTTGGGTGACCCTACTAGGGGCATGAAGCCCCTGACAGCATAGCTCCTAGGATCATTGGGACACTCAAACCCCTCCACCACGGTAAGGTGGCAGCCCAGGGAGGGGTGCATTAAACCGAACAAAGTAAAACATCTGACCTTCACTCCTCTTGAGCAGGGAGATGACTTTCTCTGGAGGAGCACCTGCTCAGAAACACAGACTTGCAAGGAGTGTTAACCTTTGTTCATGAACTAAAACTGATTTTGTAAATCCTGTATGAGCAGATGAAACCCAGGTCCACATCACCAAACACCTTCTGAAAAGCTTGTGCACTGATGTGACCAACATCTTGGTGAACTTCTTGGCTGCAGACCTGATGATGTCTGTGGAGAATCCTGGCACCATCAGCACTGAGGTGTGTTTCTTGTGTTGGATGTTCCTGCTGAGATGATCTGTGCTTCTAGTTGCTGTTGAGCTGCCTCTTTTCAGGGTCTCTGATCTGTGGCTTTAGGTCCGGGTAAAGATTCTGGGGAAACTGTCAGAGGAGACCAGAGGACCTCTCATGAAGCTGCACAACTCCCTGACTGGAAAAGTGAGTTTGGTCCTGTTGACACACTTTATTTTGTTCAGTCTGAAAACATAATGCATGTGTTCAGTCTGACTATGGTAATTAGTCCTTTGAGGAGCTCTGTAAGATGGATTCTGTACAGACGTGATGAAAATCAGACTACAGGTACTGTACACATTTCACTGATTTTGTTTTTATGTAAATTCAGTGACAAAACATACCATACCATACCAATTTACTTTGTATTTATAGAGCACTTAAAACAGCAACAAGGCCAACCAAAGTGCTGTACAATAGAAACAAACAAGTACAGCGGACAGGAAAACATAAAATAAACATATACCGGTAGATACAAATATCAACAGAAACTAACTAAAATGGCCAATCAATGGCCAATCAATATGGGCAAGTAAATCCATATCCACGAATCTTAAGGTCAGACTACTGCAAGCAGTGGTTATCCCCACAGCCTTGTATGCCAGTGAGACGTGGAAGATGTCAGTAAAGATGGCCAAGAAATTGGATGCATTCCAACAAAGATGCCTGCGAAAGATACTGAAGATTACATACCTAGATCGGATTACAAACGCAGAAGTCTATCGTAGGACACATACCATACCCATGAGCCAAACAATTAAGCTAAGGAAGCTCAAGTTTGCAGGACATGTACTGAGAATGGAAGCACAGAGACTACCAAAGATTGCCTTCAATTGGAAACCACAAGGAAACAGAAAGAGAGGCAGACCCAAACTGACGTGGAGACGATCCTTTGAGAAAGACCTGAAGGTACAGGGCTTCGACCCGAGCACGGTGGAGATGATCGCCAAGGATAGAGATCAATGGAAACAGCTTGCCGCCCAATGCGCTCTCGAGCGCGGGAGGATCTAAGTCTAAGTAAGTAATAGTACAGAGAGGATCAAAGCAAATCACACTGTATTAACTGTGTTAAAGGCAAGAGAATTGAAGTGGGTTTTCAAGCAAGACTTAAGGACTGTGAGAGTGGGAACCTGCCTGACACTCAGTGGCAACTCATTCCACAGTCTTGGACCTGCAACCGAGAAAGCCCTGTCACTTCTGAGCTCACGAGGTTCTGGGACTGACAGAAGCATCTGGTCTGCTGACCTCCGAGAGCGCGGTGGAACATATGGCTGCAGAAGATCAGTGAGATAGGATGGAGCGGAACTGTTCAGAGATTTAAAAACATACATGAGTATTTTAAACTGGATCCAAAGGTGAATGGGTAGCCAATGCTGGGAGGCCAAAACTGGTGTGATGTGCTCTCTATGGCCTGTACCAGTTAAAAATCGGGCTGCAGCATTTTGGACCAGCTGTAGACGTACAATGGAGGACTGACTGATTCCAAACAGAAGTGAATTGCAGTAATCGAGCCTCGATGTTATGAAAGCATGGATTACTGTCTCCAGGTTCTTTTTGGATAGTATGGGCTTCAGCTTAGACAGCCGCCTCAGCTGAAAAAAGGATTTAACAATCATGTTTACGTGACTGTTAAGTTTCAGGGAAGGGTCCATTATCACCCCCAGATTAGTGACCATTTGTTTCTCTAGCAGGGCTAGAGAGAGAAGGTTAATGTTGTGGTTTGTGAATGAGCCATTGGGATGGAACAACATGACTTCAGACTTCTTCTCATTGAAACTTAAGAAGATTGAGGCCATCCAATCATGGATGTCGGCCAGGCAGTCAAGAAGGGGTTGAATAGAGCGTGAGCCTCTGTGCCTCAGGGGGAAGTACATTTGACAATCATCGGCATAGAAATGAAAGGCTATATTGTGTTTGTGGAAAATAGCACCTAGTGGCAGCAGGTATAACGAAAAGAGAAGGGGACCGAGGATGGACCCCTGCGGTACCCCCCACTGAAGCGCTGTAGATGCTAAACTGAAATCTTTGATATTGACACAAAAGGTTCTGTCAGAGAGGTAGGACTCAAACCATTTGAGGGCAGACCCTGTGATGCCCACCCACTGCTCCAGCCTAGAAATTAGGATGTTGTGGTCGATTGTGTCAAAAGCAGATGTAAGGTCAATAAGACAAGCAGCACAGAATCACCTGCCTATGTGGCAATGAAAATGACATTAAAAACCTTCAGTAGAGCAGTTTCAGTGCTATGGAGAGATTTGAAGCCGGATTTGAACAACTCTAGGATGGCGTGGTCATCCAAGAAACATTTCAACTGAGACTCAGCAATTTTTCCAGTAGTTCCAGTAGTATCAATGACTTCCTGGTAGGCTACTGTATTTTTTTTAACCAGTTGTGTTACAGCACTACATGTATTCAGAAAAAAAAACCATTTACTGTACATATTTGTGAATGTTTCTAGACACGTATTTAATTTAAAAGTTTTTTAAAATCTTTGTGTAAATATCGCATGTTACAATGTGGACTCCCGTGGCTTATAGCCAAGTGCAGCCTATGAATGTTCAAAGTTATTTTAAAATGTAATGGACGCTGCTTATATTCGAGTGCAGTCAGTAGTCCAGAAATTACAAGTACCGGTATATATAAATGTGGATGTAGATGTTGCATTGTGGTGTGAAATTGGGTCAAATATATTTTTTGCTTAGGACATTATCTGTCTCTGTCAAAACAAACTGTTTATATTTTTGTTTGGATATAATATAGTTTGTTTAAAATATCCACCATTTTCAGCCATTTCACATTGTCATTCTCAAACAATTTCCAGTTTGTATTAGTGCCAAAATCTTTCAGCTTAACTTGCCATTGAACAGTTTTGGAAAGTTTCTAGAAATTTACCAAAATGTTCTGTCCGCTTAGATAACCATTTGTCACATTTTGCTGCCGTTTACATTTTACAGTCAGTACTGTATTGGGTTATATTTTTGTAACAGTTTCACAACGCCCCACACAGGTCTGGCATCGTTACTTCAGCATGTAAGGGTCATTGTTGGCATACATATGTGGGAAAAAACATTTAAATTTTTATGATGATATACAGGTGCTGGTCATAAATTAGAACATCATGAAAAAGTTGATTTATTTTAGTAATTCCATTCATAAAATTAAACTTGTATATTATATTCATTCATTATACACAGATTGATATATCCTGATGCATGCTCAATAATCCAGGTAGAAAAATCTAACAAAGTTAAGTCTGGTCCTCTGGACATTAAAAGAAAAAAGAAAAAAATTGTAGAAACGTTTCGTCTTTCCTCCGAAAGACTTTTTCAGTCTGAGGAGCTGTATTCAGATCAGTCTTATAAATAGCACCTTATCATAGTGGATCAATCAGTTTGCTGTTGATAGCCAAAACTAGCTGCTCACATGATCAAGGAGGACCATCAGCCTAACGATGGATCGTTAGCACCCTGATGGTTGTTTGCTATTCACAAGGGACTGAGTGATACTAGCAATAACAGCATTGTAAGAGGGGGACAGTTGAACCCGGAGGCCTCCACCCCTGTTTAATGATGGACGGTTTCTTTTCACAAAGATGGCCTCCTTTACTCCTCTCTCAAACCATCGTTCCTCTCTATCAAGGATGTGAACATCTTCATCCCTGAAAGAGTGACCGCTGGCCTGGAGATGAGTGTAGACCACAGAGTCCTGACCTGATGATGTTGATCTTCTGTGCTGGGCCATCCTTTTGGCCAGTGGCTGTTTAGTTTCCCCGATGTAATACTGATCACCCTCCTGACACTGAACAGCATACACAATACAGGTGGTCCTCGAGTTACTGCGCCCTCGACTTACGGCAACTCGGACATACGAACGCATCATATTAATACAAATATGAAATATAAAATAAATTTTTAAAAAAATTGTGTTTAAATGTTCTTTATTTCATGTGTACAGCACTTTGTTGCAGCTGTGGTTGTTTTAAATGGTTTTATAAATAAAGTATAATTATAATTTTTAAGCGTATTTGCGCAGTTTCCTGCGGTTTCCGGAAATGCCGTCTCCGCCATTTTGCGGTTACCTTTGTTAGTTCCAGCCTCGACTGCCTGCTTTGGAGGACTGTGTGTCCGATAAGAGGTTACCTTATACGGATAAATGAGCTGGAAAACGCTCAGCGAACTCTGTGGACGTCTCCGGCCCGGAGACGTCCACAGAGTTCAGCAGCCGATCGCTCCATTGCATCCCACCATGCCGGCGGACACCACCAGCTCATGGGATGGGCTAACGTGCAGCTAATGGTGGAGCTAAGATGCTAACGCGGACCCCCACCATTGACACCGAGCCGACGGGCGGCGGAGAGGCCATCTGCGGCAGGGAGCTCGCCCCGATGTCTGCTTGGCAGCCTAAGATGTTGGATGGACACCGAGCTAACAGAGAAGCTAACATGCTAAAACAAACAGCGCCGACAACCTTTTAGATGGGTTAACGGGAATGCTAACGGGCGCAGCTAATGGCGGTGCTAACGCTAACGGGCAGCTGTTTGTTTTGGATGGACGGACACCACAGAGAAACAGCTTTCAGTAAGTTATTAACTCTTTTTCTGGCTCCAAATGTATGGAATTAACATGCTAACAGTCCTTCCTGTAAACAGTTTGGACCGCGTAGAGCAGCACGAAGCTGCTGTGCTCGGACGTGCAAGAGCTAACATGCTAAAGACGGAGACAGGCTTGACCAGCTCAAAGTAAGAAATTATATTTTTATCAAGGTTTTTATTGAGGTTAAAAATGTAATGTCTGTGTTTTTTGATAATTATGTACTACACTGTGTTAGGTTAGGCGAAGTGCTTGGTAACTGTCCAGTAATGTACATGTACGTGTAGGCTCGGGTGGTCCCCGACTCACGTCAAAATCGGGTTACGAACGGCCCGTAGGTCCGGAACTTGTTTGTAAGTCGAGGACTCCCTGTATTACTCCTTTTTGGGCCGGGGGACTGGATCTTTGGGATGAACCGGTCTTTAATGTATTTTGGGGTTTAAAAGCTACTGGGACATTATGTTAAAAAAAATAAATGTCTCAGTTTCTCTGAAACTCCTGCAACATACGGAATGGCCACTGGTCTGGGTCTGGGTTCCTCCTTTTCACTTGATGGCTGGCTGGAGTCCTGTTTGAGTTTCTTCTCTGCTTTGAGGAAGGCCCAGTTAGGATATCCACATATCTCTAGAGCCTGTCTTGTGTGGGATTTCTCCTTCTGCCTGTCTCTTAAGTTAGTGGGGACGCCATCTGCTTTGTGATACAGAGTCCTGTTGACTCCTAACTTGTGCTCCAGAGGGTGATGGGAGTCAAACTGCAAATACTGGTCTGTGTAGGTGGGTTTGCGGTACACCTCAGTTTGCAAATGTAATAGACCCAATATGCTGTCTCCTTAATCATGTGAACAGCTGGTTTTGGCTGTCAGCAACAAACTGGTTGATCCACTATGAAAAGGTGCTATTTATAAGACTGTAAGAAGTCTTTCGGAAGAAAGACGAAACGTTTCTAGAATTTTTTTTTTCATGTCCAGAGGACCAGACTTAACTTTTTTAGACAGACTGATATGGTAAATGGTAAATGGAGCTTATTTATATAGCGCTTTCCAGCCCCCTATGAGGGACCCCAAAGCGCTTTACAATACCAACCATCCACCCATTCATACACACATTCATACACCGGTAGCGGCAGACTGCCATGCAAGGCGCCATCCACTTCTACTGGGAGCAACTCGGGGTTAAGTGTCTTGCCAAGGGACACAACGACACATGGTGTGGGAACCGGGATTTGAACCTCCAACCTTCCTGTTTTATGATGTTTCAGATCAACCCAAATGGTTAATGTTTTATCATATTTTCAAGTTCGTGAAGGATAGGCACACAATTGTTTAGAAAAACTCGCACACAAACTTAATCATAAAATAATGAATTTATTAAAGAAGTCTGTGACAGAAAAGGTAAAAAGTAAAAACATACATGTTCAAACACACAAACTGTTTTTCCTGCTAGAAATAAAGTGTCATTTTTAAATCCGCCACAGTACATTATAACAGCACACACAAACTCAAGGCATTGACGTTTAATATCTCACCATGTGACACAAGAGTTGAAAGGTCGCTTCAACTCAGATGAGAATCACATCAACGTAGCCGGACATCTGGATCAGAGACTCTACGGCAGACCTCAAATGTTCATCTGATCACTCTTTCATTTTATACCTTGTGGAGTGCGTGTAATGACTTCACTCAAACTTGTTTTTCAGAGCAGTGCCAGGCACCTGGGTCAGTTTACCCTTAACTGAAACCACAACTCATCCCTATCTGAGCTGTACTCCCATCTCCAACTTTACTCCCTTTTTAGAAGAACTGTAGGCTTGAAGTGAGATGGGCGATATATGCAACCAATCATCAAAGACTTTATGGCTTTTCCGAGAAATACCGGGCCCTGTATTTCAAAGAAACTCCGGGCCTTTGAAGCAAAGCCGCACAAACCCCCCACTTCAAGACTAGTTTAATGAATACATCTTGACACTAAACTAAAATGTTTTCTCTCACAAGTGTTGCATAAAGCATTAACTCTTAACATAAAAATTGATAAACATTTAGTCAGAAAAACATTAATACTTAAACTCTTAATTCACTTCCGATGGGGGGACGACTGCCATTACCACTATGCCACGGCCGCCTCAAACGTTTCTAGAATTCTGTTTTTATGTCCAGAGGACCAGACTTAACTTTTTTAGACAGACTGATATATTTCAAATGCTTATTTTAATGTTGATCATTATAACGGCCAACTAATGAAAACCCAAATTTAGTATCTCCAAAAATTTGAATATTACTTAAGACCAAGAAAAAAATGAATTTTAGAAATGTTGGCCAACTGAATATTATGAACATGAAAAGTATGAGCATGTACAGCACTCAATACTTAGTTGGGGCTCCTTTTTCCTGGATTACTGCAACAATGCAACGTACGTGGCATGGAGTCGATCAGTCTGTGGCACTGCTCAGATGTTATGAGAGCCCAGGTTGTTCTGATAGTGGCCTTCAGCTCTTCTGAATTGTTGGGTCTGGCATGTCTTCCTCTTCACAATACCCCATAGATTTTCTATGGGGTTAAGGTCTGGCAAGTTTGCTGGCCACTTAAGAACAGGGATGCCATGGTCCTTAAACCAGGTACTGGTAGCTTTGGCACTGTGTGCAGGTGCCATGTCCTGATGGAAAATGAAATCTGCATCTCCATAAAGTTGGTCAGTTGCATAAAGCATGAAGTGCTCTAAAACTTCATGGTAGAAGGCTGTGTTGACCTTGGACCTCAGAAAACACAGTGGACCAACACCAGCAGATGACATGGCACCCCAACTCATCACTGACTGTGGAAACTTGACACTGGACCTCAAGCAATGTGGACTCTGTGCCTCTCCTCTCTTCCTCCACACTGTGAGACCTGGATTTCCAAAGGAAATGCAAAAATTACTTTCATCAGAGAACATAACTTTGGACCACTCGGCAGCAGTCCCAGGCAAGACGCTTCCGATTCTGTCTCTTGTTCATTAGTGGCTTGACACAAGGAATGTGACAGCTGGTACATCATTTCCTTCCCTTCGCCTCTCTATTAATGTGCTTGGACACAGAGCTCTGTGAACAGCCAACCTCTTTAGCAATGACCTTTTGTGGCTTTTCTCCTTGTGCAAGGTGTCAATGATCGTATTTTGTACAACTGTCAAGTCAGCAGTCTTCCCCATGATTGTGTAGCCTACAAAACTAGACTGAGAGACTATTTAAAGGCGTTTGCAAGTGTTTTGAGTTAATTAGCTGATTAGAGTGTGGCACCAGGTGTCTTCAATATTGACCTTTTCACAATACAGGTAGTCCTCGACTTACGACAGAGATCCGTTCCTACGCTGCGTTGTAACCCGAATTTCAACGTAAGTCGGAACATACGTCCAAACTGCACCTTATACGTACAGTACTGTATTTTACCAAGCACTTAGCCTATCCTAACAAAGTACCTTACATAATTATAAAAATAAACATATACATTTGAGAGCCATAGTGAAGTGAAAAAAGAGTTAATTTCCTACTCTGGAATGCTGGTGAAGCCATTTCCTCCGTTCCTCCTCCAGGATTCTCCATTTGTTTACGTTGTAAAACCGCCGTCCATAAAACAGCTACTTTTCCACAGCTGCTGCCTGTCCAGCTTGGTCCAACAAGTTTTGTTTTGTTTTTTGAATGTCCAGAGGACCAGACTTAGCTTTTTTAGAGAGTACAGGCAGCTGTAGCCTCCGCAGCTAACCGGAAACTGCGTAAATCGGCTTTTCAAAATAAAAATTT
>JBBPBX010023365.1:0-20569 GCA_038048925.1 Garcialebias charrua | reverse complement strand
TTTCTATTTCATTTCATTTATTTATTTATTTAAGTTAGGACAATGCATATTAATCAACATAACAGCAGTTAGCATCAATGTAAATATGCCGGAGTTAGCACAATAGCTAATTTGCATCCGTTGTCCTAAGGCAGGTAAGAATAAGAAACGTCCCATAAAACAAAAGAGCGGAGAAAAATACAAACATCACCTATAGCACATAACACAACATAAAATTACAATAAAAATATGATGCCATAAGAATAGACAAAGTAATCTACACATGAGTGCACTTCTGATTAGTTTTCAGCCAAAGTTTCAGAGATTTTTTAAAGCTGGAGTAGGTGCCACAGTTCCTGATGGAAACTGGCAGTGTGTTCCATGACTGTGTGCCTCTGATGGACACCACCATTTGGCCAAATTTAGTCCTGCGCCGCTGCACATCACAATCTCCTCTGGTCAGTGCTCTTGTGTTTACTGTACTTGTTTTTTTACTTATAAAATATATTAAAGGAGGAGGAGCAAGTCCATTTAAAACTTTAAAAATCAGGCAAACGTCCATAAAAATCTGATAGCTATTAAAATCCAATGTGTGTTGTAACAACGAAACGTCGTAACTCGGGACCGCCGTAAGTCGAGGACTACCTGTATTCTAATTTTCTGAGATAGTGAATTTGGGGTTCTATTTCATTCCTACTGACCGCCAGATGGTGGTGCTGAAAGCACTGAATGTTCCCTTCGCGCATGCGTTGTTCGATAGTAATTATATCAACAACGTCACACAGGTGTGACCGGATAAGCAATTAGAGGCTATATAGCCTAGCGTTATCTGTAATTCAGTCCTTTTTTTCTTCTCGCGCGCGTTCGATCCAAGGCTACAGGCCTTTGACTTTTCTTTTCTCGCCGTCGCTGGAGGCCCGACTGCCTGTTGGCCCGACTGCCTGTTGGCCCGACTGCCTGTTGGCCGGAGCAGTGTGTTCACCCTCTGAGGGCCGCAACGGTTTAAAGGAGACCACATATACCGTATTTTCTGGTGTATAGGTCGCACCTGTGTATAGGTCGCACCATCCAATTATCACCAATAGATTGGAAAAATCCCTAGATAGGTCGCACTGGTGTATAGGTCGCACCTACGTTTAGCTCTGCTGCAAATGTCTGCCACAGGAGCACACAGCAAGGCTTTTAAGAAGATTAACACTTAAAAACAATTATTTGTTTGATAAAAAATTATAGCAAATATGTGTCTGAGCTGAACTTTTCCTTAATAAATGAACGTAATTGTGAAATGAGCTGGATTTAAAAATTTGTTTCGTCGAAAGTGATAACAAGCCATATATAGGTCGCACCTGTGTATAGGTCGCAGGCCTTGAAAAAACCATAAAAAGGTGCGACCTATACACCGGAAAATACGGGTAGGTCTTTAAAATTTTTATGTTATGTCTGTGTGCTATCTTGACAATATTAATTCATTTTAATACACAAAATAATTCTTAGATAATCAATTATACCCTTTTTAATTCTGCCATTTTTAACTTTCGTTTTGAACGACCGGTTTCTGATACTGAGTTCTGAAGTCCACGCCCTTCAACAGATCTGTTTACGCCCTCTGTAACAGCCAGTATCTGTAATGTGTTGTTGTTTTAAAATTAGCTCTTTTTTTATTACTCATTTGACTTACTGTTAGTGCTAGCTTAAGATAACTTACCGAAACCCGTCTGAGCGCGCCACAATTTGCTGCCGATGCTAATGTTAGCTTGTTCCTCTTCCGGTGTTCGCCAGCTCCGCTCGTTGCACGCGGCGATTTTGGGAGTTATCGCTGTTCCAGTCAAGACAACACAAAGTTCACCAAGTGTCTCCCGTAAATTAATCCGTAAGGAGAAAGTCCTCGCTGCTGTGAGGCTGCTGCGAGGATGCAGCGAGACTGTACAGTTGAAGCTCTGCTCCATCGCGCCAGAAGAGGGTCCCAATGCCGCCGGTCCCTATGCCGGGGGTCCGCTTGTTTAATTTTTGCCGGCTACGCGTTGGGAGCGATCGCAAATACGCTAAAAATTGAACTAAAACATAAAAATAACAATTATACTTTATTGATGTAACCCCTTGGGTTATACATATACAGTATAACTCTTTTTTCCTACACACCTTAAACATGTTCTTACATGCAATGCATTGTAGGCCTTTTTACTTTAAACAGTAATAATCGCCTTTTACTTAATCTGGCTAATGTTTTGCACTCACATATTGGAGGTTTTACACACTGTAAAAGTCCTTAACATTATAGTATGTACAAGTATTTTCAATTGGCTTAAAACACCCAGTAAATGTAGCGTTTTTGTTAGTAACTGTTATTTACCACTGCCAGTAAATGCATCGTTTCACTTGTTGCTACCCTGCTGGTCTGTCGAGGGCAAAATCAAGTTTAAGCAATTTGATTGGCTGTGGTGGTCTGGGGTGAGAGCGTTTAAGTAATTTGATTGGCTGTAAAGATCTGGGGTGACAGTGTTTATGCAATTTGATTGGCTGTGAGGGTCTGGGGGAAAAAGCGCTGCTGGAGGTGTGAGAGAGAGTTGGTGGGCAGCCGTTGATGAACAGGTTTGGATCAATACCGCTGGGACTTTTTGTTTTAGCTAACATTGAAGCTACAAAACTTTTCCCTGGACGTTTTTGTCTGTTTTCTGGAGCCACTGAACCGGACCACGCTCAGCGTATTGCTTGGAAGTGGAGCTGCTGACCCAAACCACGCTCGTGAACAGGAAAGTGCCGTTGGACTGAAGTTGGAGCAGTTTCATTGCCGTTATTCCAAACTGGTAATCCATGGTGGGGGTGAGTAACCCATTCCTCGCTGTTGTTCTGGGAGCCGCCATCTCTGGAACTGCTATTCTGAGGATGATATCTCACTGAGTCCCTTCAGGCCTGCAACGTTTTAGAGCTAACTGACTGCTTTGTTAAGTCAAGAGACTGAAAAGTGTGGTTAATTCACTCAGCCTTGCCTGCTGATTTTTTGAGACTGAAAAGTGTGGTTAATTCATTCAGCATTGCCTGCTGAAGTTTTGAGACTGAAAAGTGTGGTTCATTCATTCAGCATTGCCTGCTGAAGTTTTGAGACTGAAAAGTGTGGTTCATTCATTCAACCTTGTTTGCTGATTTTTTGTTGTTGTTATATGTATTCTGTTTGAGGGGTTGTTTTGTACAGTTCTGAGACAGTTTGGTTGCACTAACTGTACTAAATGTTTAACTGTGCTCTAATGTGCATTGCCCTACTGACCAGTACAGTTTATTAAACTGGTATGTTTTTTCAACTTTACTATTTTTCCTATTCCTTCCGTATTTAGTATAATGTTAAATTTGCATGTCATTTAGATTTTAGCTGGATTTATCTAGTTTTGATATTGGGCTCAGTTACACACTCTATTTACAGCATAGGCTGTCACCAAATAACACACTTATTTCATATTGTGAAGTATTTCATAGAGTGTAGGTCAGAGAAACTGGGCGCTGTTCATAGGGTAAACGTGAACAGTGGTTACATTTATAAAGCCATTTAAAAAAAAACACAGATGCAACAATGCTGTACACATGAAATTAAGAACATATAAACAAAAGATGAGATGAAATCATGAAAAACAACAGTCATGTGTTTAATACAGAAGTGGGTTGAGCCTAACCAGGGGTTGCTAGGTGAGGGGCTGGACTCAGGTTGTGGTGGGTTGTCCTAGCGCTTGTGACGTCACAAGCGCGATTGATTTCAAAACGAAACCTAAATTATCACAGTAAAATAAATCTACTTAGAGTAAATAAACCACTGGGTGCATTTTTTTGGCCTTAGGACTGTTTTTTTATGAAGTAAATACCCAAAGTTGAGTAAAGAAACATTAAAAAGTGAATTTTGCATGTGTGGTCCCCTTTAAGTCAAAGTCAAGTCAAAGTCAAAGTCAACTTTATTGTCAGAACTGCAATATGTACAGGACATGCACAGGATTGAAATTGCGTTTCTCTCAGTCCCTCGGTGCAACAGTAACCATTTAAACACTAAAACACTGAAACATTTAATAAACATAAGCATAAAATAGTAAAAGTGTAGCATTGTCCTGAGTTTTTGCATAGTAGTATAAAAGTATGAAAATTTACACCAACACTAAAACTAAAACACTAAACATTTAATGAACATAAGCATAAAATTAAATAATAATTTTAACCTTTATCGAGGTATTTCATTGGGCTACGGTGGCTTTGCCCCTCTCCCAAACCACAGTGTTGCTAATGTGGTTCAACACTGGTGAGTAACTTTTGCTTATTTCGCGGCTCCGCCGCTCATGGCGGCTCCGTCCGCCCTCGGAGGAAGCTACCGTGTGGGTCACGTAAGTAGTCTTTGCTTTGCCTTGACTGCGGTTTGTTGCCATTGTTGGCTCCGTTCGCTTTAACAGGCAATTTCCACGTGAGATTGACACGTGGGTAAGTATTACTTCTACCGAGGTTTATTGTGTAGCCAGCTGTGTTCTGGTCTTGTTTACTTTGGGAAGGCGAGCGTTCGCGCACCTTACATAAACTATTCATAAACGTGCCAACCTCATAGACAGTTGGGCTGAGCTAGCAATGCTAGTCTTCTTGAGTTTTGGTCTTGTTTTCTATTGGTGACAGCTAGTGTACGCACCCTCTCCCAGTTCCCTTTCGCCAACCTCATACACGGTTGGGCTAAGCTAGCGGTGCTAGTCTCTTTAGGTTTTGTGTCCTTGGTTTCTATTGGTGACAGCTAGCGTTTGCACACCCTCTCCCAATTCATTTGTTTCCCGATTCACTTTCGCCAACCTCATACACGGTTGGGTTGAGCTAGCTGTGCTAGTCTGAGTTTTGGCCTTGTATTTAATTGGTGAAGGCCAGCGTTCCTCGAACCCCCTCCCAATTCACTTTCACCAACCTCATAAGCGGTTGGGCTGAACTAGCGGTGTTAGTCTCTTTCGGTTTTTGCCCGATTAACTTTTTGCCAACCCCATATACGGTTGGGCTGAGCTAGCGGTGCTAGTCTGAGTTTCGGCCTTGTTTTTAATTGGTGAAGGCCAGCGTTCCTCGCACCCTCTCCCAATTAACTTTCGCCTACCTCATAAGCGGTTGGACTGAACTAGCAGTGCTAGTCTGAGTTTTGGCCTTGTTTTTTAATTGGTGAAGGATAGTGTTTTTTGCACCCTCTCTCAATTCATTTTTGCCAACGTCATAAGCGGTTGGACTGAACAAGCGGTGCTAGTCTGAGTTTTGGCCTTGTTTTTAATTTGTGAAGGCTAGCATTCCTCGCACCCTCTCCCAATTAACTTTCGCCTACATCATAAGCGGTTAGGCCGAACTAGCGGTGCTAGTCTGAGTTTTGGGCTTTTTTTTTTAATGGTGAAGGCTAGCATTTCTCGCACCTTCTCCCAAGTCACTTCGCCAACCTCATAAGTGGTTGGGCTGAACTAACGGTGCTAGTCCCTTTGAGTTTTGGCCTTGTTTTTTATTGGTGATGGCTAGCGTTTCTCGTACCCTCTCCCAATTCACTTTTGCCTACCTCATAAGCGGTTGGGTTGAACTAGCGGTGCTAGTCTGAGTTTTGGCCTTGTTTTTAATTGGTGAAGGCTAGCGTTTTTTGCACCCTCTCCCAATTCACTTTTGTCGTTGGGCTGAACTAGCGGTGCTAGTCCCTGTGAGTTTTGGCCTTGTTTTCTATTGGTGAAGGCTAGCGTTTTTCGCAACCTCTCCTAATTCACTTTCGCCAACCTCATAAGCGGTAGTCCTGAACTAGGGCTGGGCGATATGAGGAAAATATTATATCGCAATATTTTTTGGCTATATCACGATACACGATATATATCGCAATATCTCCAAAATTAATGAAAAAATGATTCAAAATTGATTAAAAAAAATTCAACACTAAATTTGAACAAACTTAAATATTTTATTTTAACCATCAATTGCACACATAAAAAAGTACTTCAAGCAAAAAGGAAGAATAAATAATTTAAACTTAAAAAGGTGCTCTTGTGCTTTTAACATTAAAAAAATGTTAAATCAAAACATTTAAGGCCTTTAAAATACAAAAACAAAAGTGTAAACGGTGGCCATAAAATTTACTGACCCAGAACAGTCACAGGTAACAACTCTCAACTATTTGCATGTGCTGGTAATTTTTAACAACAAACCACAAAATGTGCACAAGTTTCAAACTGTGCCAAGTTCAGGCAATGTCTGCAAAACCTCTGAACAAGAACAGATTTATCACAGGTATTGTGTACTGCAGTAAATGTGAGCCTCTGTGTACTGTATCCGGTTTTATTGTGAAAGGGTTAGGGGGTTGTTTCCGGGTTCACGAAGACGTTCTCTAAGTTGCTCTACAAAGTGTCGCATTTAATGCTTGCGTAAAAAACACGACAGCCTCCACTCAGAAACGTGAACCGAGAGGTGGAGACATTATTAAATCAGCAGTTTATCATATACGCTAAAGACACGGTCAGTCTCAGCTGTGGAAGACAACGGCTAACGCGTTAGCCATCTTGTTAGCCGCTAAGGACCGTATCTTTAGCGAAATGATAAAATGCTGATTTAATAATGTCTCCACCTCTCTCTGCGGTGCACGCATGACTAAATGAGCTCAGACCCGTGGTTTGTTTTAAGGAAGCAGCAGGCTGGAAAAACACTTGGTTCTGCCGTTCATGCTCCACTCCGCTGTTTAAATGGTGAAAAAGATTCGTAGTTCCGACCTTTCATCGGATTATTTTCAGCATCGTCTACAAAAATATTTTTTATGCCCTCATCTGACAGAAAGAACATTGTTTTTCCCCCTCAGCAGCTGGCAACGCTCTTCAAATCTGCCGTGTTCACTTGTGCTGAAAGTCTCCGCGGCTCCGTCCTCCTGCAGCCTGCAGGAAGGAGGGGGGCGAGTGGGAGCCCGCGCGACAGCAGGAGGATCCTCGATATAGACGATATAGCCCTTTTAACCATCGTACATTTAAAATATCACGATACATCGAGTATATTCGATATACAGGTAGTCCCCGACTTACGAGCGCTCTGACCTACGAGGTCCCGGACTTACGAGCATGCATCTCATAAAAAAAAAAAAATTTAACTTTTTTTTTTTTTTTTTTTATAAATGAATACATGTACAGTACTGGACAGTCACCAAGCACTTAGCCTATCCTAACACAGTTTTTAAAGATGAAGGAATAAGTTGAATTGTCTCCCTTTCACATAAAGGGAGCAAGCTCCCTATGGAGCCTGCAGGGAGGAGGGAGACAATTCAACTTCATCTTCATCTTTAAAAACTGTGTTAGGATAGGCTAAGTGCTTGGTGACTGTACAGTACTGTACATTTATCTATTTATAAATAAAAAACAATAAAAAATAAAAATACTGTATATACTGTATATTTTTAATAAATAGATAAATGTACAGTACTGTACAGTCACCAAGCACTTAGCCTATCCTAACACAGTTTTTAAAGATGAAGATGAAGTTGAATTGTCTCCCTCCTCCCTGCAGGCTCCATAGGGAGCTTGCTCCCTTTATGTGAAAGGGAGACAATTCAACTTATTCCTTCATCTTTAAAAACTGTGTTAGGATAGGCTAAGTGCTTGGTGACTGTCCAGTACTGTACATGTATTCATTTATTTAAAAAAAAAAAAAATATATATATTATTTTTTTTTTTTTACTATGTGATCCTACTTACGAATTTTTGACTTACGAGCACCCCCTGGTGACGGAACTCGCTCGTAAGTCGGGGACTACCTGTATCGCCCACCCCTATCCTGAACTAGCGGTGGTAGTCTGAGTTTTGGCCTTGTTTTTTATTGGTGAAGGCTAGCGTTCCTCGTACCTTCTCCCAATTCACTTTTGCCAACCTTACAAACGGTTGTGCTGAACTAACGGTGCTAGTCCCTTTGAGTTTTGGCCTTGTTTTTTATTGGTGATAGCTAGCGTTTCTCGTACCCTCTCCCAATTCACTTTTGCCTACCTCATAAGCGGTTGGGCTGAACTAGCGGTGCTAGTCTGAGTTTTGGCCTTGTTTTTAATTGGTGAAGGCAAGCGTTTCTCGCACCCTCTCCTAATTCACTTTTGCCAACCTTATGAGCGGTTGGGCTGAACTAGCGGTGCTAGTCTGAGTTTTGGCCTTGTTTTTTATTGGTGAAGGCTAGCGTTCCTCGTACCTTCTCCCAATTCACTTTTGCCAACCTTACAAACGGTTGTGCTACGCTAGCAGAGCTAGTCTCTTAAGTTTTTTCGCCAAACTTGTTCTCTATTGGTGAAGGCTAGTGTTCGAGTGATGATGATTAGCCATTTAGTCGAAGTCGACTTTCGGCCACTTTATGGATCTGTCGTCTCCACGCGTTCCTGTCCTCGACGATTACTTTGAGTTCTGCAATCGTCTTGCTGGTGGCCGATGTGATTGTATCAAGCCAGCGTATTCTTGGCCGTCCTCTTCTTCTCGTCCCGCTCACTTTGCCCAGCATCATCGAAGTCTCCAGTGAATTTGCGCGCATAACATGGCCGAAAAAGGACAGTTGTTGTTCGACGATTTTGCCCTCAAGCAACATTTTCGGCTTGATACGGTCCAAGACCATCTTGTTTGTTGTCCACGATGTCCAGGGTATGCATAGTAGTCTTCTCCAACACCAGAGTTCGAAAGCGTAAATTTTTCTTCTTTCCGCTTTCCTGATTGTCCAACTTTCACATCCACATGTTGCTATGGGAAAGACAATGGCGTTGACGAGTCTCGTTTTCGTCGCAATGCTCACGTCCTTGCTCTTCCAGACTTTATCCATTCCTTGCATTGCGGCCCGGCCGAGTGCAATCCGCCTTTTGATCTCTGGTCCAAATTCGCCGTCTCTGTCAATTTTGGCTCCTAGGAAGATGAAATCTTGGACTGGCTCGATATTTTCATTGTTGATCTTGATGTTTACTGCTTCATTGCACGCCATTGTCATTACTTTCGTTTTCTTGATGTTGAGGTACAGTCCCATGCGTTCACTTTCCTCCTGAACTCGTCGGATCAAGTATTCCAGGTCTTTTTCACTTTCTGCAAGTATAGTTGTGTCATCCGCATATCGCAGATTGTTGATAGTTTTACCTCCAATATGGACTCCGATTATGGTCTCGTCCAAGTTGCATCGTCGCATGATCGTTTCGGCGTACAGGTTAAACAGGACTGGAGATAAAATGCATCCCTGCCTGACACCTTTACCGATTTTGAACCAGTCTGTGTTACCACACGATGTTCTGACAGTTGCTTCCTGATTGGAGTACAGTGTTCGTATCAGCTGTTCAATGTGTTCTGGTACGTCCATTTGTTTCAAACACGCCCAGAGTTTGTCATGGTCCACATAGTCGAACGCCTTGGTGTAGTTGATGAAACGCATATAGACGTCCTTCTGGTGCTCTCTAGCCTTCTCCATGATCCAACGTAGGTTCGCGATTTGATCCCTTGTGCCTCGTCCTTTGCGAAAACCAGCCTGAACATCTGGTAGTTCCCGTTCCATGATTGTCACAATGCGGTTTTGTAGAATCTTTAGCAAGGCAGTGTTCAAGTACCCTCTCCCAATTCATTTTTTGCCAAACTTGTTCTTTGTTGGTGAAGGCTAGCGTTCGCGCACCCTCTCCCAAATTCACTTCTGTTGTTGAAGGCTAGTGTCCACGTACCCTCTCCCAATTTAATTTTCGCCATACTTTTTTTCTATTAGTGAAAGCTAACGTTCGCGCACCCTTTTCATATTCATTTTTTGCCAAACTTGTTCTCTATTGGTGAAGGCTAGCGTTCACGCAACCTCTCCCAAATTCACTTCCGTTGGTGAAGGCTAACGTTTGCGCACACTCTCCCAAATTTGGCCTGTCCGTCTTACGTCTTGCGTGTAGCTGGTGGTGCCAGCTCTTTTTCTGAGCTGCAGTTTTTCTCTTGAATAAACTGCTTACAGTAAGGAGCATGGGACGGTTCTCACTGCTACATAGATTGTGGGTCCGTGCTCGAGGCATATGATAGTCAAGACCTGTGTCCTACCTGCCTGGGACATGACCATCTGCTGGAGGCCTCGTCGGAGAACCCCTGCATGAACTGCAGCTTCATGCCTCATTCTGTAAGAGTGGTTCGGCTGGCCCAGTTTTGCCCCGAGCTCAGCAGTGACTTCCCGCCTTCTGGACAAGAAGCTCCACCCAGGCACTCGAAGTGCCGGACTGAGGCTGCAGTCTCTGTGGCCCCTCTTGGGAAGAGGCGAGCCAAGTCTGATCAGGGTCTTTCCATGAGAGTGGAGCAGCTGTCCGCAGAATTAGCGGAAAACTAAGTCGTTTTTCCAGGCACGCCAACTGGGTGTTGAGCCAGTGAAAGCAACTGGACTCTCCTCCCCACCCATGCCTGAACTGGCTGCGGAGGAAGATGTTTTATCCTTGGCTGCCTCTGCCTCTCATTTTCTAGGGGACAAGCAAGAACAGTCAGTGACTGGTTCCTTTTCTTCATCTCGGAGCGCAGTTAGTGGATTAGGTGATGGCTCCATGTAGGACGTTGTGCGTTTTTGACTGAGCCATGTCGTAGATCCCTCCGTGATCTACCAGTGGTGCCGGGAGAGTTGTTCGGTCCAGCTGCTTTAGAAGCACTCGAACAGACCGTCCAAGCACGACAGACAAGGCGGCAGCCTTCGACCCATAGCAGGGCGATACCCCCTCCACCTCCGAGGCGCCCGTCGGCTGTCTCCATATTTTGGCCGCCTCAGGGTCCTTGCCCTTGTGTGGATCAGCAGAGACCCAACAGGATCTTTCGTGAGTCGATCTACCAACCAGCTGGGCAGGTTTGGACCAAGGGCTCAGGTCACCCCCTCCCCACACACACACACACACACAACCCCTAGAGGCCGTGGAGGGGGCCGGCCATCTGACATTTCTCCCACCAGCAGCTTAGTTTTTGGGTTGCTCACGCCATGGACGTATGTGAGGTTGTTACTATGACCCATGGTTACTGGCTACAGTTCCAACTGCGACCTCGCATCTCATAGCTGGTCAAGATGACTGTAATCACTGACCCGGTGACAGCCCAAGCACTAGACCAGGAGCTTTCCATCCTCCTGGCAAGGGTGCAATCGAGGCAGTCAATCCTCTGCGACAACCCAGAGGCTGTTCCTCAACTTACTTCCTTGTATCAGTCACTTAGGTGGTACCCTTAGACCTGCTGTCTCTTCACCCCTTGCAGAGGTGGCTCAACAACTTTTGCTTGGATGCCAGGCTACACAGGCATCGCAAACTCGCAGTGACATGGCCATGTCTTCATGCCCTGACTCCATGGGAGGACGAAGATCATTTGTCCAGGGATGTCCCTATGGGGGTGGTAGTGTGTTGCAAGGAAGTGGTCACGACAGATACCAGCACCACAGGATAGTGCGTTGTGTGGCAACACAAAGCGGTTCAGGGCCGCTGGGGCCAAGGGGACCGTTCCAGGCATATGAATGTGCTAGAGCTTCGTGTAATGCATTTGACACTCAAGAACTTTCCGCCCAACCTGGAAGGGGGACATGTCCTCGTTCGGTCAGACAACACCTCTGTTGTCTATCACATCAACCACTAAGGGGGCACCAGGTCAGTACAGCTTCTTGTGTGTCTAGGGTGCTCTTGGAATGGGCCTCCACTTGTCTGTCCACCCTGTGGGCGACATACTTACCAAGGCGACACAATCGGGTCACAGATTTTCTCTCCCGCCAGGGATCTGCTCTGGGAGAGTGGTCCTTCCATATCGACATAGTGTGGATGATCAGGGACCGTTTTGGTCAAGCGGAGGTGGACTTGTTTGCAACAGAGGGGTCAACCCAGTGTCCCCTATCCTATGGTAGTCCGTTACGGGGGCGTCTGGTGCACCGGGCCTGGAAGCACTGGCTCATCCTTGGCCAAGGGTCCTTCTATATGCCTTTCCACCCTTTTCTCTGATTTGGCCAACCTTTCAGAGTCCTAGAGGAGGGCCATAGAATGCTATTATTGGTGGCCCCATATTGGCCAGCATAATCATGGTTCCAACTATTACGGAGTTTGTCAGGACGTCCCATGGCATCTTCCGACCAGGAGGAACTTGCTATCTCAGCTGGGGGGTTGCTATGGCATCCCAATCCTCAACGTCTTCAGCTGTTTGTGTGGCCGCTGTAGGGCCAGGACAGTAGCTGACTGGAGTTTTGAGCCCTGTCGGACATACCATCTTGGGCGCCAGGGCACCCTCTACTTGTCAGCAGTATAAAAACAGGTGGCGTCTGTTTTCCCAATGGTGTTCTGATCACAATGGGAATCCAGTCTCCTGTGCAATACCCACCATTCTGGAGTTTCTCCAGTCTCTCCTTGATAAGGGTTGCTCTCCTTCGACGCTTATGGTCTATGTAATGGCGATATCATCTCATCACGCCGGCATCAATGACCGTACAGTGGGAAGTCATAATCTAGTCTCTCTCTTTCTACGTGGTGCCCGTAAGATGCACCTGCCACAAGCTACTCGAGCACCAAGTTGGGACCTGCCCTTGGTTCTTGAAGTGCTGTGCCGCCCTCCGTTCTGGCTTTTGACGCAAGCAGACCTGAAGCTGCTTTCATGTAAGACGGCTTTTCTGTTGGCTATTGCCTCAGCAGAGAGGGTCGGTGAGTTGCACGCTTTTTCAGTCAGCCCCTCATGTCTCAGGTGGGGCCCTGAGGGCTCGGTGTAACCTTGTGGCCACACATTACTTTTGTACCAAAGGTCTTATCCCACTCTCATCATAACCAACCGTTAAGGCTGGCACGTTTTCAGCCTACGCCTGGCGAGGGGTCTGTATTATTGTGCCCAGTGAGATCACTAAAGAGATGCGTTGCAGCTACTGCTGCTATACGATACTCAGACCAGCTGTTTGTGTGTTACGGGGGTCCTAGACTGGGTTATCCTCTTCCAAGCAGCACCTTTCCTACTGGATTGTGGATATCATCTGCCACGCCTACACAGCAGGACACCATCCCCTGCCATTCGGCGTGAAGGCACACTTCACCAGGAGCATTTCTGCTTCCTGGGCTGCCCTGAGAGGGGTCTCACTGGAAGCACTATGTGCTGCTGTATCATGGGCTTCCCCAAGCACGTTCACCAGATTCTACAGAGTTAATGTGGCCACCCTTCATCCCTTGGACCAGGTTCTTCTGCAAGGGTCCTCTGGACTTCCTAAGTGAAGTAGGTGCTCAGGATTCCTTGTGACATCGTTGAGTCTAGTCATTCAGTGCTTTCAGCACCGCCCTTTGGCAGTCAGTAGGGATGAAATAGAATGAAAGTTACTAATGTAACTACGGTTCTATGAATCCCGGATAACCGCCAGAGCTCCTCTGTCACTCAGAATCCTTGCTTTACGCGAGAAGATTCTGTAGGACTGAATTACGGATAACGCTAGGCTATATAGCCTCTGATTGCTTATCCGGACCCACCTGTGTGACGTCGTTGATATAATTACTGTATTTTCCGGTGTAATAAAATAGATACAGTAAATAGATCAGTTTGCTGACTTATCTATATTTTAGATGATAGATTTGAGTAGAGTTTAGACTGACACAAACTTACCATCAATTCACGGGTTCTCACTTTTTCAGATTAATATCAATAAATCTGTGGCTCAGTGATGAAATGTAACTTGACAGGAAACGTTGACTTATGTTGGTCTACCAGGGATAGACCATTTAATTAACCAATCATCAAATTACAATCAAAACATATTTACATAGATTGATCGATCAGTTTCCTATAACTAACTGTTCAGCAGATTAAAACATAGGAACAACAGAACACAAGTTAATGGGTCTTATATTAACTTATTTCTGCGGCACAAACTTACAGTTTTACTTTTAGAAATAAAAATAAGAGGAGAAAGTTTAAGAGGAAGAAAATGGATGACAGGAGTTAGAGTGGTGTGTTTTAACCAGGAAATGGCACATCCTCCGGTCCGGTGTCGGCTAGACTCCGTACCACGATGAACAACGACTTTTACCTTTGTGAAGATTTCTTGTCTCAACTCCGGTAAACTAGTCCAGCCTTACATGCATGTCCTGCTACGGTTTTACAGGCAACCAGTGTGTCCATCTTGCAGTGGTTCAAATGAGATCTGTGTCAACCTCACGGAGTGATGGCTCAGGTCCTGGTTGGCTTTTCAGAATAAAAGTGTTCATGGATGATAACACCTTATATTCTGAGCTTAGAAGCTTAAAATCGGTTCCACAGCAAGTTTACTGTTAAACCTTGCTGAAGACGCGGGCCCTTGACTCATGGCCGGACGTATCAGCTTCAAACAGAGCAAGTTCATAGTTGACTCACTCCAGCTCCATTTTGCTCTGATTTCACTCTGTCGAGCCGACAGGAAGTGTCCCTTAAGAAGGGAGTATGACCAGCAGTTACGTTCAGCTCGCTCGTTGGTTTGTTTTACCAAATGAGAGAGGGGGAACGTGTGAAGACCACTCAGGATAGGAGAGAACAATAGTACGTCAGAAGACGCAGGTGTGAACAAAACATGGAATCTGTTTTGAGAACAGATGAGATTTGTTTTTAGAAAAAGGAGACAGACGACAAGTTTAGTCTACGACTTTTCCCTCTGTGTCTCTAAACATTTCCATAACAGGTTATTCTGACTTGTTCTTCACTTTGGCATATTTAAAATACACCAGCTTAGTAAAATCATACACATATTAAGAATATACTGTTCATATGCATAACAGGTGATGCTTTGATTCCTCATATGAAGAAGTGACTGATATTCTAACAGCATAAACCACGATCAATACAGTATATTGAAGTTATTATGTTGATTAATTCTGAATTAACACAAATTAAAGAAAGTCTCTTTTGATTTGTGTCTCTTAATTCCAAATAAATGTAATAAAATAGTGTCCACTTGTCTCCTTGAGAGCTTCAAGAAAAGTGTAACGTTCAAAGTTTCAGAGAGATGTGAAAAGGTCTAAAACCAAAAAGTTAGAGATCAGGTGTTCCACTACACCGGCCTTAAAGGGGACCACAGATGCAAAATTCACTTTTTAATGTTTTTTTTACTCAACTTTGGGTATTTACTTCATAAAAAAACAGTCCTTGTGCCAAAAAAATGCACCCAGTGGTTTATTTACTCTAAGTAGATTTATTTATCTGTGATAAAAACGGTTCGTTTTTGAAATAAACTGGAAGTCAATC
Source organism: Garcialebias charrua (assembly GCA_038048925.1). Classification (NCBI taxonomy): domain Eukaryota; kingdom Metazoa; phylum Chordata; class Actinopteri; order Cyprinodontiformes; family Rivulidae; genus Garcialebias; species Garcialebias charrua. The sequence goes on along the minus strand of JBBPBX010023365.1, from coordinate 5,432 downwards.
TCGCTTGTGACGTCACAGGCGAGAGAGGACAACCCACCCCAACCTGAGTCCAGCCCCTCACCTAGCAACCCCTGGTTAGGCTCAACCCACTTCTGTATTAAACACATGACTGTTGTTTTTCATGATTTCATCTCATCTTTTGTTTATATGTTCTTAATTTCATGTGTACAGCACTTTGTTGCAGCTGTGGTTTTTTAAATGGCTTTATAAATAAAGTATAATTGTTATTTTTATGTTTTAGTTCAATTTTTAGTGTATTTGCGATCGCTCCCAACGCGCAGCCGGCAAAAATTAAACGAGCGGACTCCCGGCATAGGGACCGGCGGCAACGGGACACTGCTTCTGGCGGATGGAGCGGAGCTTCAACTGTACAGCCTCGTTGCAGCGTCCCAGCAGCCTCGCAGCAGCGAGGACCTTCTCCTTACGGATTAATTTACGGGAGACACTTGGTGAACTTTGTGTTGTCTTGACTGGAACAGCGATAACTCCCAAAATCTCCGCGTGCAACGAGCGGAGCTGGCGAACACCGGAAGAGGAACAAGCTAACATTAGCTTCGGATTCGGCAGGTCTCATGCTAAAAGGAGCAGCTCATGGCGGCGCGCTCAGACGAGTTTCGGTAAGTTATCTTAAGCTAGCACTAACAGTAAGTCAAATGAGTAATAAAAAAAGAGCTAATTTTAAAACAACAACACATTACAGATACTGGCTGTTACAGAGGGCGTAAACAGATCGTTGAAGGGCGTGGACTTCAGAACTTCTATCAGAAACCGTTCGTTCAAAACGAAAGTTAAAAATGGCAGAATTAAAAAGGGTATAATTGATTATCTAAGAATTATTTTGTGCATTAAATTGAAGGAATAGGGTCTAGATAGCACACAGAAATAACATAATTTTTTTAAAAATGCATCTGAGGTCCCCTTTAAGTCGCTCCGCCCCATGAGTTGCTTTAGTCCAATATGTCCAATAAATTGGAAAAATCCATAAATATGTTGCTTCGCCCCATAAGTTGCATCTATTATGCGTCACTGCTGAAGCATCGCGTATGTTACGCGTCACCGCTGACAACCCGAAATGTGGGCTCGTGTTTTTCCCTACTGCAAATTGCGGCCACAGGAACGTGCACGGAAGGACTTTAACAAGATTAACACAGTAAAAACAATTATTTGTTTGCTGAAAATTATAGCAAAGATGTGTCTTAGCTTAACCTTTCCTTAATAAATGCACGTAATTGTCAAATCAGCTGGATTTAAAAAGTAGTTTCGCTACGTGCACCCGCACGGGTGGGACCGATGCATTTCTTTAAAATTTAGCAAGATAAACACTTAAAAATATATATTTGTTAGCTGACATTATAGCAAAAGTTTTTCTGAACTTAAAGCCCCACTGACATGATTTTTTAATTTTCATAAAATTGCTCAAAATATATATCTTTTATCATTTAAATATGTTCATTTTTGCAAACAAAATGTTAAATCACTTTAATTTTGCTTTAAAAGTGATTTTGAACTTCAAGCCGTGCTTAATCATGGGAAATCTAATTACACACGAACGCACCATCTGTGACGTAACACTGGGCAGAGGGCTCTGGTCTCTTTAACACTAATTTGACTAAAGGCCCCAGTATAGCTGCGCGTTAATCCGAGCGCCGCGGCACGCCGTGTGAGCGCCGTGTGAGCGCCGCAATACAAGCCTTTGATCACGGGCGTGAACGCGCCAAGCTCAAATTTTACTACGCCTACGCGCGCGCGTTGATAAACTGCCTCGCACCGGACTGTTTTGAGACACAAATGTATTAAATTCCTCTTCTTCATCGCTGATCTGGCATTTTCTTTTGTTTTTTTTGCCAAAAGTCAAGTGATCACTTGAAGCTGTCACCATTCGCTTCCTCCTCCAAGGAGGAGGAATGAATGAATTTCTCACGAGCGAACTAAAGTCATGTCCAACGAGGCTGCACCAGGTTCTAAATATTTCCTGGTGTGCAGGTCTGCTGTGTGGGCTGAAGGAGAAGCGCTCCCTGTTTTTAATTTTTTTTAAAACTTTTTATGAACATATAAACACAGAAAACTGCTGCGCAGCCCTCTGTCTTTTTTCTCCAACCCGACATGTCAATCATTTCAGTAGGCGTGTCAGCAAATGACCAATCAGCGACCTCAATTTGTCTCGTAGGTAAACGCTCCGCCCTGCTGCAACTGCTCGAGCCTGCACTTCAGAGAGCTGCGCTTGCACAGAGCTATAATATGAACAGCCTGCGCGTAGCACACGCGAGTCCAGCGGCACTGGGCATAACGCACAGCTATACTGGGGGCTTAAGGCTGCGCTTTTTTGCGCAAGTGAACTTAGCTTCTAAATCCCCCACTCCCTTTCAGTGAGCTAGATAATGTCAATTCACATGCTAATGACCCATTAATTCTACACCTACACCCCCCTATCCCTCAGTCCAAAATCCTTGGGCCCAGTGCAGGCCTTGTATAACACATAAGCATTTATCGCTGCCAGGTCAAGCATGTTGTAGAACACGGCAATGGGACGCATCATATATACACGTGCAATCTGGTCCATTATACCGGTATGTCAGTTGACCTCAGGTCATGTGACCTGTGTCGGTCCATCAGTTGACCTCAGGTCATGTGACCTGTGTCGGTCCGTCAGTTGACTTCATGTCGTGTGACCTGTGTCGTTTTGTCAGTTGACCTCAGGTCATGTGACCTGTGTCGGTCCGTCAGTTGACCTCAGGTCATGTGACCTGTGTCGGTCCGTCAGTTGACCTCATGTCGTGTGACCTGTGTCGGTCCGTCAGTTGACCTCAGGTCATGTGACCTATGTCGGTCCGTCAGTTGACCTCATGTCGTGTGACCTGTGTCGGTCCGTCAGTTGACCTCATGTCGTGTGACCTGTGTCGGTCCGTCAGTTGACCTCAGGTCATGTGACCTGTGTCGGTCCGTCAGTTGACCTCATGTCGTGTGACCTGTGTCGGTCCATCAGTTGACTTCATGTCGTGTGACCTATGTCGTCCGTCAGTTGACCTCAGGTCATGTGACCTGTGTCGGTCCATCAGTTGACCTCATGTCGTGTGACCTGTGTCGGTCCGTCAGTTGACCTCATGTCATGTGACTGTCGGTCCGTCAGTTGACCTCATGTCGTGTGACCTATGTCGGTCCATCAGTTGACTTCATGTCGTGTGACCTATGTCGGTCCGTCAGTTGACCTTAGGTCATGTGACCTGTGTTGGTCCGTCAGTTGACCTCGGGTCATGTGACCTGTGTCGGTCCGTCAGTTGACCTCGGGTCATGTGACCTGTGTCGGTCCGTCAGTTGACCTCAGGTCATGTGACCTGTGTCGGTCCGTCAGTTGACCTCAGGTCATGTGACCTGTGTCGGTCCGTCAGTTGACCTCAGGTCATGTGACCTATGTCGGTCCGTCAGTTGACCTCACGTCATGTGACCTGTGTCGGTACGTCAGTTTGTTGAGGCTCTTTGGTTCTCAGGTTATTAACACTAATTTGACTAAGGCTGCGCTTTTTTGCGCAAGGGAACTTGGCTTCCAAATCCCCCGGTCCCTTTCAGTGGGCTATATAATGTCGATTCACATGCTAATGACCCTGCTAATGACCCATTAATTCTACACCTACACCCCCCCACCCCCTACCCCTCAGTCCAAAATCCTTGGACCCAGTGCAAGCCTTGTATAACACATAAGCATTTATCGCTGCCAGGTCAAGCATGTTGTAGAACACGGCAATGGGCCGCACCGTATATAAATGTGCAATCTGGTCCATTATACCGGTATGTCAGTTGACCTCAGGTCATGTGACCTGTGTTGGTCCGTCAGTTTACCTCAGGTCATGTGACCTGAGTCGGTCCGTCAGTTGACTTCATGTCGTGTGACCTGTGTCGTTTTGTCAGTTGACCTCAGGTCATGTGACGTGTGTTGGTCTGTCACTTGACCTCAGGTCATGTGACCTGTGTCGGTCCGTCAGTTGACCTCAGGTCATGTGACCTATGTCGGTCCGTCAGTTGACCTCAGGTCATGTGACCAGTGTCGGTCCGTCAGTTGACTTCATGTCGTGTGACCTATGTCATTTTGTCAGTTGACCTCAGGTCATGTGACCTGTGTTGGTCCGTCACTTGACTTCAGGTCATGTGACCTGTGTCGGTCCATCAGTTGACCTCTTGTCATATGACCTGTCTGTCAGTTGACTTCATGTCGTGTGACCTGTTGGTCCATCACTTGACCTTAGGTCATGTGACCTGTGTTGGTCCGTTAGTTGACCTCAGGTCATGTGACCTGTGTCGGTCCGTCAGTTGACCTTAGGTCATGTGACCTGTGTCAGCCCGTCAGTTGACCTCATGCCATGTGACCTATGTCGGTACGTCAATTGACCTCATGTCATGTGACCTTTGTCGTTTTGTCAGTTGACCTCAGGTCATGTGACCTATGTCGGTCCGTCAGTTGACCTCATGTCATGTGACCTGTCTGTCAGGTGACTTCATGTCGTGTGACCTGTGTCCGTCACTTGACCTCAGGTCATGTGACCGGTGTTGGTCCGTTAGTTGACCTCACGACATGTGACCTATGTCGGTCCGTCAGTTGACCTCATGCCATGTGACCTATGTTGGTACGTCAATTGACCTCATGTTGTATGACCTTTGTCGTTTTGTCAGTTAACCTCAGGTCATGTGACCTGTGTCAGCCCGTCAGTTGACCTCATGCCATGTGACCTATGTCGGTACGTCAATTGACCTCATGTCATGTGACCTTTGTCGTTTTGTCAGTTGACCTCAGGTCATGTGACCTATGTCGGTCCGTCAGTTGACCTCATGTCATGTGACCTGTCTGTCAGGTGACTTCATGTCGTGTGACCTGTGTCCGTCACTTGACCTCAGGTCATGTGACCGGTGTTGGTCCGTTAGTTGACCTCACGACATGTGACCTGTGTCGGTCCGTCAGTTGACCTCATGCCATGTGACCTATGTTGGTACGTCAATTGACCTCATGTTGTGTGACCTTTGTCGTTTTGTCAGTTGACCTCAGGTCATGTGACCTGTGTTGGTCCGTCAGTTGACTTCATGTCATGTGACCTGTGTCGGTCCGTCAGTTGACTTCATGTCGTGTGACCTATGTCACTTTGTCAGTTGACCTCAGGTCATGTGACCTGTGTTGGTCCGTCACTTGACTTCAGGTCATGTGACCTGTGGTCAGTTGACCTCATGTCATGTGACCTGTCTGTCAGTTGACTTCATGTCGTGTGACCTGTTGGTCCATCACTTGACCTCAGGTCATGTGACCTGTGTTGGTCCGTTAGTTGACCTCAGGTCATGTGACCTATGTCGGTCCGTCAGTTGACCTTAGGTCATGTGACCTATGTCGGTCCGTCAGTTGACCTCATGCCATGTGACCTATGTCGGTACGTCAATTGACCTCATGTTGTGTG
>JBBPBX010023364.1:11107-40591 GCA_038048925.1 Garcialebias charrua | reverse complement strand
TTGACTTGAGACTTGACTTGGACCGTTGTTGACTTGAGACTTGACTTGACTTGGAACTTGACTTGACTTGGACCGTCTTGACTTGAGACTTGACTTGACTTGCAACACAGTGACTTGGTCCCACCTCTGCCATGAACTGAGTGATTCTATCTGAACACTGCACGGACTGGCATGCAACCGCCTTTGAGTCCCCCTTCCCCGCCCTCTGCGTAATGTCAGCGTCATTATGTACTTGTGTACGAGATTTTTTTCATTAAAAAGTTAGGAAGTTTTTTGTCTCCAAACCCTATGTGTCATTTTTCCCCACTTTTATTGTCTGTCCAACAGATCTCACTTGTAAATGAGTCTTCGAGGCTCAATGTGACTTGTCTGTTTAAATAGCGGGGGCGGCCATTGCTGAAAAGGACCAGTGTCGGACGTGGAGGAGGTCTGTTCTTTTTTTCTTGTTTTTTTCCGGGACCTACACTGCCAGTGACGCAGGTTAGTGACCTGGCCGCGTCATTCAAATTTTTTTTTTGGAAGTTTTGGCTTTACTGAAGCGAAGTTTTGAGAAAATGGCAGGCAAGTCCAAACGTGAAAAACAAGTCTTGAGTGAACAAAACTCTGATGAATTAGATGAAATAAAGAAATCACTGAGCTTCATCAGTTCTGAACTTGCAACGATTACATCGCAACAGAAACTCCTGATGGGATTGTTTGATGAAATCAAGCATCTGAAATCGCAAATAAGCCTGAAGGATAATTTTTTTTTAGAACTGGAACAAAAGGTCGATGATTTAGAACAATATTCAAGACAGGAAAACTTAGTAATAACTGGACTGGAAATTAAAAATCGTTTGTACTCTAGAGTTACCAAAAATGAGGGAATAACGGAGGATGCATCACCTCAAGAGCAGAGGACTCTGGAAGAGCAGGTGGTGTCTTTTCTACAAGACAAGGAGATCGACATTGACCATGAGGACATTTCTGTGTGTCACACCTTACCAAGTACATCTGGAAAATTAAAGTCAGTAATTGTCGTAAGGTTCATCAGTAGAAAAACACGAAATAAAATAATCATGCAGGCAAAAAAATTAAAGGGAACTAGAGTCTACATAAACGAACATTTAACAAAGAGAAATGGTATTATAGCAAGGGTACGCAAGAACGTTAAGAAAACAAAATAAAATAGTATCAACATTGACAAAAAACGGGAAAATATGGATCAAAGTGCAGGAAGGTTCACAACCTAAAATGATAAAGGAATTAGCGGACTTGGAAAAGCTTTAGCTGTCATTACGAGATGGATAAGTACAATCAAGAGTTATTTCTCAATAACATCTACAAAATGAACAGTCTGACGAACAAATACATTACACTATGATGATGTGCGATGAATCGGAATTAAAAATATATGAGGTTGATGATGAAATTGAACAAAAATTGATTTCCGTCTATAAATGAAAGTAAATATTATAATGAAAAACAGTTTGATAACATTAAAATAATAAATGGAAGTCTCCATTATTCACTTTAAATGCAGAAGCATCAATGCTAGTATATCAAAGATAACAGCTTACTTAAAAAAATTAAACAACACTTTTACAATAATAGCACTTTCCGAAACATGGCTGAACGATGAAAACATAAATAATGCTTATATTGAAGGATATGAATTGTATTACAAAAATAGAAATAAAAAAGGGTGGAGGAGGAGCTCTATTTATCAACAGTGAAATAAAATGCAAACAAATTGGTGACATGTCTATAGTTGTAGATAATTTAATGGAAATGATAACTATAGAAATAATAAACAAAAATGACAAAAACTTCATAATAAGCTGTGTCTATCGATCACCTGGGTCAAATGTAGAGTTATTCACTGATAGAATCCTGGAGTTGTTAGAAAAGAGAGGAAACAAATCAGTTTTCCTATGTGGTGACTTCAACATTGATCTGGGTAATAAGACTGACTCAAATAACATCAGTACTTTCATAAATTCAATGTACAGTTTAAATTTATTTCCTTTGATATCAAATCCAACGAGAATAACAACGCACAGTTCCACAACAATTGATAATATTTTCACTAATTTAGCAGATGACAAAATAATAAGTGGTATTTTGATGGCTGATTTGACTGATCATTTACCAGTTTTTACAATTTATAATAAAGAAGATAGTATTACAAGACCGGTTATAAGAACGAAAAAAATAATAAACACATCTAAAAAATCATTAGATAGATTTAAAGATGACTTGAAAAAACAAAATTGGAATGATGTGTATGTGGATGACGTAAACAAATCATATGATGAGTTTATGAAAATTTTGGATGTTTTGTATACAAAAAATTGTGTGCAAAAAAATCATACTAAGAAACGTATTATCGATCAACCGTGGATGACGACAGGACTGAGAAACGCATGCAAGAAAAAAAACTATCTGTATTCTTGTTTCTTGAAAAACAGTACTCCTGAGGCGGAAAATAAATACAAAAAGTATAAAAACAAATTAACGGGAATTATTTTAAAAAAAAAAGAGAGAATATTATAGTGAACTATTACATAAAACAAGTGGTGATATGAAAGCAACTTGGAGAGTGATGAACAGTGTTTTGAACAAACGCAAAAATAGTATGAGCTTGTCTCAGTATTTTGTGGATGAAAATAATGAAATACAAGAAGAACATGAAGTTGTAAATGGATTCAATAATTATTTTGTGAACGTGGGACCACACCTTGCAAAAACAATTCCATTAGTTGATAAGGATGTGTGTCACTTAATCAAAGGTTGTGAAAACACTATGTTTCTACATGAAATTGATAAGGAAGAAATATTGATAGTAGTTAAAACTTTTGCAGATAAAAAATCTAAGGACTGGGTTGATATGGACATGATGGTTGTAAAGGACATAATAAGTCTTGTTATCGAACCGTTCACATACATATGTAATTTGTCCTTTTCCACGGGTGTATTTCCTGAAAATATGAAAGTAGCAAAGGTGATCCCTATTTTTAAAAATGGTGACAAATGCGTCTTTAACAACTATAGACCAATATCATTGTTGCCGCAATTTTCCAAAATTCTAGAAAAAATATTCGTAACCAGATTAGATAAATTTCTTGATAAATATAATATTTTAAGTGACAGTCAATATGGTTTTCGATCTAAAAATTCTACATCCATGGCTCTTATGGAACTAACGGAACAAATTACCACAGCCATTGATCAAAAGCAACATTGTATTAGTCTGTTTATTGATTTAAAGAAAGCATTTGACACAATTGACCACACCATTCTCACTAATAAATTAAACAAGTATGGTATTAGAGGACTAGCACTACAGTGGGTGTGTAGTTACTTGAAAGATAGACAACAGTTTGTACAAATTGACGGCATACGATCAAACCTCTGCAAGATCACATGTGGAGTCCCACAAGGCTCAATACTTGGACCAAAGTTGTTTATTTTGTATGTGAATGATCTAGTGAAGGTGTCTGGACTTCTAAAATGTGTTCTCTTTGCTGACGATACAACTTTTTTTCAGAGCTTGGTCCGCATTGCCGGCAGTAAGTCAGGCTCGTTTCCAGTGAGAGTTGGACTCCGCCAAGGTTGCCCTTTGTCACCGATTCTGTTCATAACTTTTATGGACAGAATTTCTAGGCGCAGCCAAGGTGTTGAGAGGATCCGTTTTGGTGGCCTTAGAATCGCTTCTCTGTTTTTTGCAGATGATATGGTCCTATTGGCTTCATCAGATCGTGATCTACAGCTTTCGCTGGAGCGGTTTGCAGCCGAGTGTGATACGGCCGGGATGAGGATCAGTTCCTCCAAATCCGAGGCCATGGTCTTGAGCCGGAAAAGGGTAGCATGCCCTCTCCGGGTCGGGGAGGAGGTCCTGCCCCAAGTGGAGGAGTTTAAGTATCTCGGGGTCTTGTTCACGAATGAGGGAAAACTGGAGCGTGAGATCGATAGGCGGATAGGTGCAGCATCCGCAGTGAAGCGGGCGCTGTACCGGTCTGTCGTGGTGAAGAGAGAGCTGAGTCAAAAGGCAAAGCTCTCAATTTACCGATCGATCTACGTTCCCACCCTCATCTATGGTCATGAGCTTTGGGTTGTGACCGAAAGAACGAGATCTCGGATACAAGCGGCTGAAATGAGTTTTCTCCGCAGGGTGGCTGGACTCTCCCTTAGAGATAGGGTGAGAAGCTCAGTCATCCGGGAGGGACTCGGAGTAGAGCCGCTGCTTCTCCACATCGAGAGGAGCCAGTTGAGGTGGCTCGGGCATCTGGTTAGGATGCCTCCTGGACGCCTCCCTGGTGAGGTGTTCCGGGCATGTCCCACCGGGAGGAGACCCAGAGGAAGACCCAGGATACGCTGGAGGGACTATGTTTCTCGGCTGGCCTGGGAACGCCTTGGGATTCCCCCAGAGGAGCTGCTTCAAGTGGCTGGGGAGAGGGAAGTCTGGGCCTCCCTACTTAGGCTGCTACCCCCGCGACCCGACCCCGGATAAGCGGACGAAAATGGATGGATGGATGGACACCTTTTTTTTATTTTGGTAGTGATTTAAATCAAATGTCTGAGCAGTTAAAAATGGAGTTTGTTAAATTACAAACTTGGTTTAAATTGAACAAACTATCATTAAACCTAGATAAAACAAATTATATGTTATTTAGTAATAAAAAGAATAAATTGGATTTTTCTTTTAAAATTGATGGTGTTGAAGTTCACAGAGTAAGCGAGGTGAAGTTTTTGGTGGTAGTTATTGATGACAAACTGTCGTGGAAACAGCATATAAATTTAGTTAAACTTAAGTTATCTAGATCTACTGCGGTGCTTTACAAAGTGAAAGATTTGTTGAATGATAAAGCTCTGTATCTGTTATATAATGCAATTTTTGTTCCAAATTTAATTTATTGTGTTGAAGTTTGGGGAAAGGCGTGTAAAACCATAATGAAGCCTATTTTTATTTTACAAAAAAGAGCTGTGAGAATAATTACAAGAAAGCCTTACTGTCATCCGTCGAATATATTGTTTCAACAACTTAAGTTGCTAAAGTTTTATGATTTAGTGGATTACAATATTTTGTTGGTAATGTATAGAGCCCATAATAATGTACTGCCTTCAAATGTTCAAATTAATTTTGTAATGAGGACGAACTGCTATAGTCTTAAGGGAACTTAGATTTTTGCAAAACCTCAGTATATACCAAGCTTAAAGGGACGGTCTGTTTCAATACAGGGAGTTGATTTGTGGAATGGTTTAGGAAATTAAGTTAAATCTGCAAAATCAGTGCTTGTGTTTAAAAAAAATGATTAAAACTAAATTGTTAACAAAATACTAAAAATTTCTTTAAATTGTTTATTGTACATGAAAATGTTAAAATTGAAATGAGTTTCTCTTTTGGTTCGATTGCTTAGTGGTGACTATTGTTGGAGTGAATTGTTTCTATTGATTTTGTTTTTTGTTTTTGGAAAAAAGGGGCAGGTAAAATAAGATTTCTTCTTCTTCCTGCCTCCTTTCATTTTATGTTTTCTCTTGTTTTAAATAGTACATGTAAGAAGGTTTTTTCTTTTAACAAATGTAAAATGAATAAATAAAACAAAAATAAAATAAAAATATGGATTTAACTATGCCAACATGCAGTTCGTTTTGTTAAACCTCAATCGTTGAAGAGTCAATGTAGTTTAAAGCTACTCAAGGTACCATAAACTACACTGGTCTCACAATTTCTAAATTGAACCGATTTGATCGTTTCTATTCTAGATTATCTATTCATTTTGATGAGTCTCGCCATAGACTTCAAAATTTATTAGGAATACCAAATCCTACGTCGTTCGTCTAAAAGACAACAGACATTTAGACCAAACTATATTTCATTTTTCTATTTTAGTTTAACCTAAACTAAGTAATGAATGGAGGAATAGTTTGGAATTAGAGGCCTTCGTTACAGAAGCCCTCCAAAATTTTATAGGTATACTAGATCCCTATTTCTAATTTTACAGAGTTGATCCACCCCTTAATTGGTAATTGTAGCTGATCTAAATCATGATAGCTTACACACCAGGTGCATGTAGGTAGGGCTTAATGTAACATCCCAATCATAAGCCCACCTAAAAACCACATAATTGCATGACACATAGAACCAGAGTGGCACTGACTGGAAGCCAACCAGCCAACAACCTTCGATGTGGGGACCTGCAGCTCCAACGCTTGGTCTTCAACCTTCATCCAAGGGTCGCCTCCTCTGCGTCAATCGAGGGATCCCCTCTACATGCTGATTATAAAAACAATTGTTGCTGACAAAATCACCAACTCTAATCGATATGGAATTACTGCTGTGGAATTACCGCTGTGGATTATAAGACTTTGTTTTCCAAAGGATTAAAAGCTTACCGCAATGGGATTACCTACGAACAGTATGGAATTTCCAAAAACTTTATGGGATTAAACGTTTCTACATTTTTTTTGCTTTGTTTTGTTTTATTTTTTGAATGTCCAGAGTACCAGACTTAGCTTTTTTAGATTTATGGGATTATAATTTTTGATTTTTCTTCTTCCACTTGCTGGGTTACTTCAAGATCAGAGACAGTTCAAGGTGTCCTTTCGTGTTGGACCTCATCCCCAAGGACTGGTGATGACTTCCAAAAGGGGAGAGAAAGCGGTGCTCTCGAGGGAAAAAGCGTGGCTGTCGAGCAGGAATTATGACGAGACTGCGGGCAGACGCTAAAACCGGGAGACCCCCGATGCCGGCTCTTTTCCTGTCCAACGTGCGCTCGCTCGACAACAAGATGGATTTGCTTCGTCTGAGAGTAACAACGTCGGAGGAGATGAGGAGATGCTCGGTGATTTGCCTCACGGAAACATGGATCAATGAAGACACTCCTGACTCTGTTTATGAGTTGGATAATAAGCTATTTTTCAGAACGGACCGGTGCATCGAGACTACGGGGAAAACGCGAGGCGGAGGCGTCTGCATTTACGTTAACAAAGACTGGTGCACGAACTGTGCCGTTATCAGCAGGATCTGCTCAGCTGCTGTGGAGCTTTTAACAATAAGATGTCGGCCACATTACCTCCCCCGCGACTATTCAGCAATAATAATAAGCAATGTTTACATAGCACCCGATGCTAATGCCAACGACGCCCAGGGAGAAATTCATGACTTACTCACCTCGCTGCAGTGTAAATATCCTGAGGGGTTTTTCATTGTTTCCGGGGACTTCAATCACGTAGATTTACGTGTCATCCTTCCAACCTTCAATCAGCACGTTTTCACAGCAACACGAGGAAATAAGACACTAGACCAGGTCTTCACGAATGTGAAGGGGGCGTACACGGCGAAGCCACGCCCACCGCTCGGGGCTTCCGACCATCGCTCCCTGTTATTGGTCCCTAGACAGCTCCCCCCACTCAGACGTTCGAAGCCGGAACAAAGAGTGATCACATCGTGGCGCCAAGATAGTTCCCCCATGCTAAGAGACTGCTTTGAAAACACAAACTGGTCTGTCTTCAAAGAGGCAGCTACGAATGGAAGTTCAGTTGACCTGGAACTTTATGCTTCCTCAGTCCTGGGTTACATCAGTACATGTGCTGAAAATGTATCCATAAGAAAGTGTGTTAAATTTTACCCCAATCAAAAACCCTGGCTAAATAAGGATGTCCGCACCCTGCTGGCAGCCAGGGACACTGCATTCAAGTCTAAAGATACTGAGGAGTTGAGAAAGTGCAGGAGAGAACTGGATGATGGCATAAAGAAGGCCAAAGCCGCGTATGCACAGAGGATCGAGGGACAGTTCACCTCACATGATCCACGGAGCATGTGGCAGGGCATCAAATGCTTAACAGACTACAAGGGCAAAAGCAAACAATGCCCCAGGGACCCATCCCTGCCTGATGCCCTCAATAAGTTTTATGCACGTTTTGATGATCCAAACAGACCAACTAGCACCAGACTCACCTCATCACCAGACGAGGAGCACCTCAAAGTGACCGCAGCAGAAGTGAGAGGTAGTCTCAGAAGGATCAACCCTCATAAAGCTACGGGTCCAGACAACATCCCAGGGAAAGTTCTGAAGGAATGTGCGGACCAGCTCTGTGAGGTGCTGGCTGACATCTTCACCACCTCACTTTCACTGGAGTCAGTTCCCACCTGCCTGAAGACTGCCACCATCATCCCAGTCCCAAAAAGCTCCACAGTGACTGGTCTGAATGACTATAGACCGGTGGCTCTCACCCCGATAGTCGCTAAATGTTTTGAGAAACTGGTCATGTCCCACATCAAGACAACCGTCAACATCAGCGAGGACCCTCATCAATATGCATACCGCGAGAACCGATCAACAGAGGACGCCATCTCCTCTGTGGTCCACACTGCTCTCACCCACCTGGATCAGAAGGACTCATACGTGCGTCTGCTCTTTGTGGACTTCACATCTGCCTTCAACACCATGATCCCCCAAACTCTGATAGACAAACTATCCACACTTGGACTAAGCCCCTCCATCTGTAACTGGGTACTAGACTTCTTAACAAACAGACCACAGTCCGTGAAGATCCACAACTTCTCCTCCTCCACCATCACCCTCAGCACTGGCTCTCCTCAAGGATGTGTGCTGAGCCCTCTTCTGTTCACTCTGCTCACATATGATTGTACAGCCACACATCCAGGCTGTCATATTGTTAAGTTTGCAGATGATACAGCTGTGGTGGGATGCATCACAGATAATGATGAATCCAGCTACAGACAGGAGGTGGAACATCTGGAGAGCTGGTGCAAAGAGAACAACCTTCACATGAATGTGAAGAAGACGAAGGAGATGATTGTGGACTTCAGAAGGAACAAACACACCCACACCCCACTGTATATAGGTGGATCTGCGGTGGAGGTGGTCTCCAGCTACAAGTACCTGGGTGTACACTTGAATGATAACCTCAGCTGGAGCAATAACACCACCAGCCTGATCAAGAAAGGTCATCAGAGACTCTACTTCCTCAGACGGCTGAGACGAGCTGGTCTGAGAAGCTCAGTCCTCACCTCGTTCTACAGGTGTGCAGTGGAGAGCGTCCTGTGCTCCAGCATCAACGTGTGGCATGGAGGCTGCACAGTTGCAGAGAGGAAAGCTCTACAAAGAGTGGTGAAGGCTGCACAGAAGTCTGTGGGAGTCAGTCTCCCCACCATCACAGACATTTACACCTCCAGATGCAGAAAAAGAGCCACCTGCATCATGAAAGACCTCACTCACCCAGCACACTCACTCTTTGCACCACTCCCCTCGGGACGGAGGTTGAGGAGCATCAAATGTAGAACCACTAGACTGAGGAACAGCTTCTACCCTGAGGCTGTCAGACTCATGAATAAATAAATAATAAGAATAAACACTGCAAAATGTCACATCATGTTGATACTGATCTGTTTCTTGTTGCTGCGTTCATCTGTGACCATCTGCTCATGTTCGTGCTGCTGTTTATAATGATGTTTTTCTACTACATTAGGGCTTAGTGTATTACTAGCTGATGTCTCTCTTAGTTAATCCTAGATGTTATTATTGTTTTTCTCTTGCATTTGTTGTTGGATGTAACTGGGACCCTGTGTACATAATCTCGTTTTCAACACATGTACTACATGCGGTGCAAATGACAATAAATTCTCTCTGACTCCGACTCTCTGACTCTGATGTTGTGGACTTACCCAGGGTCAAACTGAATTGTTTTGAACTCTTCAGTGATGCTTTTCACTGACCCTTTCAGTAACCTGACATTTAACACAATTTATTTTATTAGTTTGAATCAAAGGACAGATTCACTCAAAAGAGACTATTTCTATCTTTGATTTTGTTCTAATACAAATATAATCAGAGCATCACCTGTGTTTATTCATGAGCAGTGTTGTAATTTACAATATGTCTTATGATCACATACTGTATGCTATAATGCTGTGTTATTCTGTAATGTGAAACATTACTGTGTCACTCCTGCTGTGTGAAAGTTGAAGGCACGGGTCAGAGAGACCTGGCCGTTTTGTTTAGAAATGAAGAAGACAGTTAATCCGTTGTTTTCATGAGAATGACTCCAGCACTCTCTGTCTTTTCCTAAACATTTTCACTCTGTTTCTGGCTGTAACCTTGTACCATGATAACAACAAGTGAACTCCTTGACTGGTTCTTTTGAACCAATCGGAGAGAGACAAGTCTCAGATCCTCTACTAAGGGTTCTAAGTTTTCCTGAAACTGTTAGTTCCTGTGAGGAAGGAGAGATGTGAACTTTTTTTTAATACAAACATATCATGAATTACTGAGCTGAAACGTCTTTGCTGTAATGATGGATGTTAATGTCATGTATGTATAAGTATGTCCTTTATGTCAATGCTTGCTGACAATGTTGCAAAACTAATTTCCCTACGGGGACAAATCAATCTATCTATCATTCTCTTCAAGCTGTGGGACGTTTGGTCAAGAGCTAAGGACCTTCGTCTTCAGTAAAGGCTGATAACATGCTTGTTATCAGTCCACTTTGAACCGAGCGTACAAGCTCAGAACTTTGAATTAAATTCCTTTCTGGAAAAAGTTATCTTGAAGTCAACCAGGAGCTGCTGACACCATTTTCTGATGATCGACGCGGATCCCAGGAGACGTTGAAACGTAAACGAGAACCGGTTCGGACGTGTTGGACCTGCAACGATTCTGTACGCCTGAAAGGCTGGTGCCATCTCTTTACCAGACTAATCGTCTTCAAGGTAATGAGTCTGCGTTTACAAACGTACCTGGATTTAACAGAAGTCAGATGGAAAGTGTCATCTGGTTAAACTCAAGATAAATAACTTCCTCTCTTAACCTCTCCCTATTCCTCTTAAATCTCTCCCTATCTCCATTCTAAGCTGGTAACTATTTTAAGCTAAAGAGCCACAGACCAAGTATATTGACCACTGTATTTATGTCTGTTACGTTGCAATTTAAATGTGCTGACGTGTTAAATTGCAAGAAAGTGAAAATCAGTCAATGAAGTGTAATGGTCTTAATTTTAGTTGATTTATTTTAAATAAATGGTAGTGTCTCCTGGCATACCAAACTAAAATCAACGTCTCTGTCATTTAATGGCTTTATAGTTTATTTATCCATCATAAAGATCACAGAAATATTGGGTAAACTGAAAAAGAAAAGAATCCGTAAATTACTATTCAATCTGAATAAGTAAATAATTAAGGATAAAGAGGTCAGCTTAATACTGACACCCCCCCTAAAATCCTTTACACTCTTCACGTCCAGGTTCTAAGGTAAAATCACCCATCCCCACACCCAGAACCCCCCCTTCCCACCCCTCTCCCATCACTCTACCTCCTCTCCCACACTCCCCCTTCCCAACATGTAAATTAGCCACCATGACGAAGATTCAGGTACCGTATTTCACGATCGTAAGGGCGCATCTAGCTCGTAACTCGGTGCTATGGTTTCTAACGGAGTTCATTCGTAAAGCCGGAAGTTCAGCTCGTAACTCGGTGCTATGTTTTCTAACGGAATTCATTCGTAAAGCCGGAACTTTAGCTCGTAAATAGGTGCTATGGTTCATAACTGAGTTCATTTGTAAAGCCGGAACGTTGTAAGTCGATGACGTAAGTCTGGGACACCCTGTATTATGGAAATGATAACAATAGAAATACTAAACAAGAAGGATAAAAACATAATTAGTTGTGTATATAGATCACTGGGATCAAATATAGAAATATTCACTGATGAAATCATGGAGCTATTGGAAAAGAGTTTTAATAAAAACATTTTGTGTATGGAGACTTTAATATTGATCTGGGAAATAAAACAGCTTCAAATAACATCAGTACATTTATAAATTCAATGTATAGTTTAAATCTGTATCCGTTGATATCAAAGCCAACAAGAATTACAACTCACAGTGCCACAATAATTGATAATATTTTCACAAATATAACAAATGGGGATGTGATAGGTGGTATTTTAACAACTGACTTAAGTGATCATTTACCAGTTTCCACAATCTGTAAAAATGATCAAAGCATCAGAAAAGCAGTTACAACTAAGAAAAAAAAACCTTAAAAAAGCTTTGGTTAAATTAAAAGAGGATCTAGATAAACAAAATTGGAATGACATGTATGTTGATGATGTGAACAGATCATATGATGAGTTTATGAATATCTTAGAAGCTCTGTATGAAAAGAGTTGTGTGCAAAAAATTATACAAAGAGAAATATTGTTGACCAACCATGGATGACAAAAGGGTTGAGAAATGCCTGTAAAAAAATATTTCTATTCATGCTTCCTGAAATTGCGAACACAAAACGCTGAAGAAAAATATAAGAAGTATAAAAATAAATTAGTTGTGATTATAAGGAAACATAAGGAATATTATAGTGATTTATTAAATAAAAGTAATGGTGATATGAAAGCAACATGATGAGTAATGAATAGTGTTCTGAATAATCATAAAGTAAAAATGGGTATTTCACAATATTTTGTAAAGGACAACGATGAAATTCATGATGAGAATGAAATTGTAAATGTATTTAATCAATATTTTGTGAAGTTGGATCAAGCCTTGCAGATAAAATACCAAAAGTAGAATTCAATTATAGGTTGTGCAAACAGTATTTTTCTAAGTGAAACTGACAAAGAAGAAATGATGAATGTAGTAAAAAATCTTACAGGCAAGAGATCAAAAGACTGGGTGGACATAGATATGATGTTTGTAAAGGACATAATGAGTTATGTTATTGAGCCGTTTACATATATATATTTGTAATTTATCATTCTCAACAGGAAAATTCCCAGATAATATGAAAGTAGCTAAGGCAGTTCCTCTTTTTAAAAATGTGGTAAATGTATGCTTAACAATTATAGACCAATATCCTTGTAACCACAGTTCTCAATAATTCTAGAAAAACTATTTGTGAACAGACTAGATAAATTTATAGATAAATAAAATATTCTAAGTAGCAGTCAGTATGGGTTTAGAGCAAAAAACTACATCAATGGCTCATGGAATTAATAGAACAAATAACTACTGCTGTCGATCAAAGGTAATATTGTCAGTATTTTTGTTGATTTAAAAAAAACATTCAATACTATTTATTAGGGGTGTAACGTATGCTAAAATCACATTTTGGTTCAGTTCAACTACAAGGAGGGCTCGGGTCGGTCTATTTTTGGTTTATTTTCTGTACCAAAAAAAAGTACAAAATAAAGACTTACAAAATGTTAATTTTGAAAATGTGCCAAAAATGTGTTTGTATTGTATTGTAGTAATAAATAAAAGTAGGGATGTCCCGATCAGGTTTTTCTGGCCCCGAGTCCGAGTCCTTTAATTTTAGGAATTGGCCGATACCGAGTCCCGATCCGATACTTCTAAAATACATTTTTAAAATGAAGGGAAGAAAAAAAAAGAAACAGATCCAGATGTCCCTTAATTTTTATTTTATTTACCTTAACATTTAACAGAGTACTTCTGTGAGGTAGATTGAACAATCAAGTAATAAGATTTAAAATAAAATTCTTCACATTGAAGTTTAGTGCAACAGTATGAAATAAAAATGTCTAATTTAAAATAAGCAGCTCAACTTAAAATACCAGAACATGACCAGAACATGACCACAACCTGGCCAGAACCTGACCACAACCTGACCAGGACATGACCACAACCTGACCAGAACCTGACCAGAACATGACCAGAACATTACCAGGACCTGACCACAACCTGACCAGAACATGACCAGAACCTGACCAGAACATGACCTGAACATGACCACAACCTGACCACAACCTGACCACAACCTGAGCAGGCATGTAAACAAATAAACTTTAAAGTGTCAGTTTTATAAAATAAGGCTAGTAACATGCTTTTCTGAACAGCACTCCTTAACTCTCCTCCTGTGGCTTCACAGAAGGAAGTGTATGTTTTTCTTTATGAGATAAATATAAATATAAAGTCTCTTGCAGCGTGAGCTGGCTCGTCTTCGGCTGCGTTGTCTGGTTAAACTCTGTGTATTGTGTCGGGTGTTTGTTTCTGATGTGCCTAATCAGGTTTGTTGTGTTAAATGCAGCCTTTTCCTTACCTCCTCTTGAAATACGAACTTTCCATTTGTCATCCACTTTAAAATATCTCCACACGACAGACATCGCTGCCTCCACTTCAAGTTAATGCCGCGTTCCGCTTCTTTTTTACGACAGTCACCGCTTTACGGCAGGCACTGCTTTACGGCAGGCACTGCTGCAAAACTATTGTGCATGTTTTGTTCCGAGACAATTTGACTCTGTAACTCAACATACAGTTAATATAATATTCCCGTTTGTGTTTAGAATAAATATACACATATATATCCGATCCCTGATCGGTGTGTAACGCCCGAGTCAAGTCGAGTCTGAAATCACGTGATCGGGACCCGGTTTCCGATCACGTGATCGGATCGGGACATCCCTAAATAAAAGTGACCCATTTGGATGATATTTTAAATAAACAGCACTCTACAATAAAACTATTTTAACAATTAATAAAAATCTTAATAAATACAATAAGTCAGAACCAGAACAATAAGCAGCAGCAGACTGTTTACAATCTAACTAATCAAGTTTTTGTCCAGTAGCAGCAGTGTGGCTGTACAGTATTTGTCCTCATTACTGTACTCACAACAACCTCTTCTTGGTGGGACAGGTCCTGGAAAAGTTCAGAGTTCAGTTCAGTCATCACACACTTCTTAGCTGTAGGTGATCTGGGGCCTCATGTACAAAGACTTGCGTGGATTTCTTACTGAAAAGTTGTGTACGGTCAAATCCAGAAAACTGCGTACGCACAAATAAATCCAGATGTATCAAACTGTGCGTACACCGGAATCCACGCACATTCCTTTTGTACATCACAATCAACGTGGAATTGAGCGCACGTCAGACACCTCCCCTGACACGCCTTCATTTACATATGTTAAACAGATGCAAATTACGTCCTGCATGTGTGAAGGACATGTTTGTTTGATCTCTGCGCGATCAGAAATGATTTCTAGATTCAGGAAAATAATGAATTTAATATAATATGAGTGAGGAAAGAAATCCTAAGTAAGAATAGTAATAAAATGTGTTTATCACGCAAAGAACGAGTGATTGTGTGTCGGTATTTGTGTGTGCGCGCACCCTGCTTTGGTGCGCAACCGGCTCATCCATCCATCCTGAGTGAAAATATTAACTTTGCGCACGAGTTTATTACCATAATTACTGTAAACACAGAGGAACTTAGATGTTTGGTAGAACATAGATCTTTGTTTATTTAATAGATGATATGAAGAAACGAGTTTGTGCGCCTCATTGGAGAGTTTTCATGACATGACGTGATGTTGGAGTCTCCAAACGCTGCGCGCGCCGCAGCCTTTGTGCGCAGTCTGTCTGTGAATCTTTTGCTCTCCTACAAGTTATATATGGTGTACTTTCACGTGTCATTTTGGAGAAATCTACAATAAACGCAGATTATGTAACACCTCCACTGCCGTGTAACACCGGCGAGGGTGCGCGCGCGCGCTCCAAAGCGCAACCATGACTCAGCCTTTGGAATCATATGGATGAGACCATTCCATTGGACATGAATCGGCTTTGTGTGGACTGGACTGGCACAGCCCCGATCGGTCTGCCAGCTCCCTCTGGAAACTCTGTGGAACCCCAGTTTCTGCACGTGCACACGTGATGCACGGCTCCTGTGTTTGCGCTCCAGTGCGCGCAGTGCCAAACTGAAGAAGGATTATTCCTGAAAACGGCTGATAAGCCATATCATAGATCAGAATATTATATCTGTTTATAAATAAATGCTCTGCGTGTTACACTATTTATTATATCCTCCAGTAAGGCTGAATCCGTTCCTGTTAAATGTATTTTTTGCACAACTTTGCGCGTCCTTTATTTAATTGCGTCCATGTGGATGTAATAATCGTTAATCATGTGTGTCTGGTGTGAACAACAATCATTTTCACATCATGAACAGTTAATAATAATACTAATAATAATAATGAATTCAATTTATAACGCACTTTTCATTAATGAAAATCTCAAAGTGCTACAAGGTGCAACAGAAGTGAATGTCAATAAAACAAATAATAACACAATTAAAATCAACAACAGTGTCAGCTAAGATCAAAAGTAGAATCATGAGGAGTAGAGTATGCTCGGTTGAAAAGAAAGGTCTTAAGCCGCTCTTAAAGTCAACCACAGACTGTGGGGCTTCAGTTTCTCAGAATCACCTGTAAGTGTCGCCAAAGGAACAAAAACCACAGAAACGTGCGTACGCGAGCCATGGGGCTGGCGTGGGAATGCGTACATATCCACGTTCAGTTCAGTTTTGATACATACGGAGTTTTGCGTGGATGGTGACGTACGCACGGTTTTTGTGTGTACGCACCGTTGATACATGAGACCCCTGGTCACCAGATTTTGGTGGATGTCTGTCCCTGAAGTGGAAGAAAAGAGCAGCTACCTCTGTCCCACACTGGAAATAAAACACACATACACAAAAAAAAAGTTATTAAGATTATGATTTTGAATAAAAAAGATTATTTAGATAATAATAATAAAAGAACAATACCTCTTCTTGAACGGTTGAATCTCTCACTCATCATTAGGGCAGGGCTTTGCTCCAGGGCTTGTTGACAATATCAGTTTTAGTTTTTTCATAAAGTTCTGAACTTTTTGAGTGATGGGTGTTCGTAGCGAGGATGAATAACTTTAAAGCCTGCGCATATAACAACATTCAGACTTAGAATCATAGATTTAAAAACTCATAGTTTGTGTTATTGCTCTGGACTGATCTGATGTACCTAATAAAAGTAGTTTAAATGCAGCAGCTGTTGTTGTTGGCTGTTGCAAGCTGCTTTTTCTTCGTTCACATTCCGATGACGTAGTTTCAAGCGCGTTCACGTGAGAGGTTCGCTGCTGCAGAGCCAGTTTTGTGAAACAACGTCCACACAGCTTTGGATGTGCGCGCTCGTCTTTTAACAAGAAACGTTCCCAAACATGAGACCGCAGTGAGAAGCTAACGGCTAAGGGTTGCACGAGCTGCGCGTGTTGCACGATAATAGCTCCGTGCTGAAACGCGCCCATGAAATTTTGTTCCGCGGCGCATATTAACGTTCAATGAGTGAAAAAAATAACCGAAACGGTACGCAGGTGGACCGAACCGAACGTGACGTACCGAAACGGTTCGGTACACCCACTAGTACCGTTACATGCCTACTATTGATCACACTATTCTCCTTGAAAAATTGAACAAATATGGTATTAGAGGACCAGCATTGCAGTGGGTATCTATCTATTTGAAAGATATGAAACAGTTTGTATGGATAAATGGTGTAAGATGGGACCTTTGTAATATCACATGTGGAGTTCGTCAAGGCTCTGTACTTGGACCGAAGCTATTTATTTATATGTGAATGACTTGGTAAATGTGTCAGGACTCCTTAAATGTGTCCTTTTTGCAGATAATACCACATTTTTTTGTTTGGGTAAAGATATAGAACAGATGTTGGAGTTGAGAAAGACAGAATTTGTCAAAATACAAACTTTTTTTAAACTGAATAAATTATCATTAAATCTAGATCAAACTAATTACAGGTACATGAGATTCAGTAATAAAAAAACTGTTGATATTCCATTTGAAATTGATGGTGTTGAAATTTGTAGAGTGAGTGAGATGAAGTTTTTGGGTGTTATCATTGATGACAAACTGACATGGAAACAACACAAATTCTGTAAGAATAAAAATAGCTAAATCCATTGCAGTACTGTACAAAGTCAGGGACTGTTTAAATGATAAAGCTCTGTATTTGTTGTATAACACAATCATTGTTCCACACTTAATATATTGTATTGATGTTTGGGGGAAGCTGTAAAACAATTACAAAGCCTATTTTTGTTTTATGGAAAAGAGCTGTAAGAATTATCACCAGAAAGCAATACTGTCATCCATCAAGTATATTATTTTATCAACTGAAGTTAGAAGTTCCATGATTTGGTAGATTATAATATTTTATCAGTTATGTATAGGGCTCAGAATATCGTATTACCCTTAAATATACAAATGCATTTTGTTAAAAGACAAAGTTGTTATCTTAAGGGGATAGATATTTGTAAAACCAAAATTCAGAACTAGTTTGAAGTGATGGTCTATCTCAATCCAGGGAATTGGATTATGGAATGGTTTGGAGAATGAAGTTAAAAATGCCAAGTCAATGTGTACATTTAAGAAAATGATCAAAACTGAATTGTTTAAAAAAAATGAAATAGCGTAATGTGTATTAGTTAGAAAAATTAGAAAGAGTTATTCATTTTGTACTGTTACTGGAAGATTATTATTGTTTGAACTGATTGTTTGAAAAAAGTGGCAGATATAATAAGATTTTTTCTTCTTTCTGCTACCTTTCTTTTTTTATATTTTGTATGTTATCGTTTATGGGATTGTTTTGTATTGTATTTTTTTAATGAACAAATTTTATAAATAAAATATAAATAAATAAATATCCACAGTCAGTCATGATTTGGGGTGCAATGTCCGGTGCAGGTGTTTGTAAACTCTGCCTTCTTAAATCCAATGTCACCGCAACAGTCTACCAGAATGTTTTAGAGGACTTCATCATTCCTTCTGCTGAGGATCTGTATGGAGTTGCAGATTTCATCTTCCAGCAGTACTTGGCCCCTGCATGCTACCAGAAGCACCAAAACCTGGTTTGATGCCCATGCCACAGTGTTTGACTGGCCAGCCAACTTGCCTGACCTAAACCCCATAGAGAATCTATGGGGTATTCTCAAGAGTAATGTGAGGGGCACCAGACCCAACAACAAAGAGCTGACAGCAAGCATCAAGGAAATCTGGGCTTCCATAACTTACAGGCAATGCCACAGGCTGATTGCCTCAATGCCATATTGCATCAAGGCAGTGATTAAGGCAAAGGGATTCCCAACCAAGTATTGGTTGAACTATCATTTTGAACGTACCATGTTTTGATTGATTTGTTGTGATCCTAATTTCTTTCTTTTTATTTTGCAAAAACTTAGTAGTGTGGGCTGATGTCGTCACAGTATTCTAATTTTTTTAAGTCCTGTTTTTGTGGGTTTCATGAGCTGGAAGCCCAAATTATGTAAAAATAAATAAATACTTGACATTCGTTCTGTTACACCCTGCCCAGTAAATCACCAAATTCCAAACCGTCGGTGGTTGTCGAGTTTGTTAGCAGGAAGTTTAGAAACTACGTAATTAGTAAATCAAAGCTACTGAAAGGAACAAAAGTGTACATAAATGAACATCTAACAAAAAAAATGGAAAAATTGCAAAGGAAGCAAGGTGGCTAAAAAACCAAAACAAAATAGCATCAACATGGACAAGAAATGGAAACATCTTTATCAAAACACATGAAGGGGCTAACCCTAAAATGATAAAAGAACTGAAGGATCTAGACGAGCTCAGGGGAGGACAAATTACAAATCAATGAAACAACTGAAATGAACAAATACATTAAAACATGACAACATACGAAGACTCAGAACCTAAAATATATAATGTTAATGATGTTATTGATGCTAACTTTTTTCCAGTAATAAAAGATAGCGAATACTACAATGAAGAGCAATTTAATGACATCAATATAACAAATGGAGTTCTCTCTATTATTCACTTTAACAGCAGAAGTATAAATGCAAATATATCCAAAATAACAGATTACTTAAAACAGTTAAATAGAACTTTTACGATAATAGCACTGTCAGAGACATGGCTCAATGATGATAACACAAGTAATATTCACATCGAAGGGTATGAATTATTTCACATGAACAGAAATAATAAAAGAGGTGGTGGTGTCGCTCTATATGTTAAGAATGAAATAAAATGTAAATTAAATAATGAAATGTCAATAATAGTTGATAATATTATGGAAATGATAACAATAGAAATAATAAACAAAAATGATAAAAACATAATAATAAGTTGTGTATATAGATCACCAGGATCAAATATAGAAATATTCACTGATAAAATCTTGGAGCTATTGGAGAAGAGTTTTAATAAAAAAGTTTTTTTGTGTGGAGACTTTAACATTGATATGGGAAATAAAACAGATTCAAATAACATCAGTACATTTATAAATTCAATGTACAGTTTAAATATGTATCCGTTGATATCCAAGCCAACAAGAATTACAACTCATAGTGCCACAATAATTGATAATATTTTCACAAATATAACAAACGGAGAGGTGATAGGTGGTATTTTAACGACCGACTTAAGTGATCATTTACCAGTTTTCACAATCTATAAAAATGATCAAAGTATCACAAAAGCAGTTAAAACAAAGAAAAAGATCATAAACACATCAAAAAAAGTTTTGGAAAAATTAAAAGAGGATCTAGATAAACAAGACTGGAATGAAGTGTATGTTGATGATGTGAACAGATCATATGATGAGTTTATGAATATCTTGGAAACTCTGTATGAAAAAAATTGTGTACAAACAAATTATACAAAGAGAAATATCGTTGACCAACCATGGATGACAAAAGGGTTGAGAAATGCTTGTAAAAAAAAGAATTATTTGTATTCATGTTTCTTGAAATTGCGAAGTCAGAACGCTGAAGAAAAATATAAAAAGTATAAAAATAAATTAGTAGGGATTATAAGGAAACATAAGAAAGAATATTATAGTAAATTATTAGATAAAAGTAATGGTGATATGAAAGCAACATGGCGAGTAATGAATAGTGTTATGAAGAATCATAAAGCAAAAACTAGTATTTCAAAATATTTTGTTTCTCGGCTGGCCTGGGAACGCCTTGGGATTCCCCCAGAGGAGCTAATCCATGTGGCTGGGGAGAGGGAAGTCTGGGCCTCCCTACTTAGGCTGCTACCCCCGCGACCCGACCCCGGATAAGCGGACGAAAATGGATGGATGGATGGATGGATAGTATTTCAAAATATTTTGTAAAAGAAAAAGATGAAGTTTATGATGAAAAGGAAATTGTAAATGGATTTAATCAATATTTTGTGAATGTTGGATCAAGCCTTGCAGCTAAAATACCAAAAGTAGATAATAATGTGAGCCATTCAATTACAGGCTGTGCAAACAGTATTTTTCTAAATGGAACTAACAAAGAGGAAATAATGAAGGTAGTAAAAAATTTTACAGACAAGAGATCAAAGGACTGGGTGGTGGTGAAGGAAACAGAGGGGATGAGGAAGTGATGGGTAGGTTTGGTGTCAAGGAAAGAAACCAGGAAGGACAGATGGTGGTGGATTTTGCCAAGGAAATGGCTATAGTCAATACCTATTTCCAAAAGAGGGAGGAACATAGAGTGACCTATAAGAGTGGAGGAAGGAGTACGTAGGTCGACTACATTCTGTGTAGAAGAGGAAACCTGAGGGAGATTGGAGACTGTAAGGTTGTGGGATGGGAGAGCGTGGCCAGACAACATCGGATTGTGTGTAGAATGACTGTTGTTGTGAAGAAGTGAAAAGGAGTAAAATCAGAGAATAAAACAAAATGGTGGAAGCTAAAGAAGGAAGTATGTTGTGAGAAATTCAGAGACGAGCTGTTAAAGGCTCTGGGTGGTAAGAAAGAGCTTCCAAGTGACTGGGCTACTAGAGAGACAGGTAGGAAGGTACTCGTGTCATCTGGACAGAGAATGGATGATAAGGAAACCTGGTGGTGGAATAGTGAAGTGCAGGATGCCGTTCAAAGAAAGAGATTAGCCAAGAAGAAATATGACAGTGAGAGGACTGAAGAGAGGAGACAGGAATATAAGGAGATGGGACGTAGAGCAAAGAGGGAAGTAGCTAAGGCAAAGCAGAGGGCGTACAATGAGTTGTATGGGAGACTGGACACTAAAGAGGGCGAGAAGGACTTGTACCGATTGGCAAGACAGAGGGATCAGGCTGGAAAGGATGTGCAGCAGGTTAGGCTTATTAAAGATGGGAATGGTAATGTTCTAACAAGTGAGGAGAGTGTGATGGGAAGATGGAAGGATTACTTTGAGGAGCTAATGAATGAAGAGAATAAAAGAGAAAGAAGAGTGGAGGTCATAGAAACTGTGAACCAGGAATCTAAAAAAGCTAAGTCTGGTCCTCTGGACATTCAAAAAAGTAAAACAAAACAAAGCAAAAAAAAAATGTAGAAACGTTTCGGCTTTCGTCCGAAAGACTTCCTCAGTCTGAACCAGGAAGTGGGAAAGATTAGTGAGGGTGAAGTCTGGAAAGCTCCGAAAAGAATGAAGAAGGGGGAGGCAGTAGGACCTGATGACATACTAGTGGAAGTTTGGAAATGTCTTGGAGAGATGGCAGTGAGGTTTTTGACTCAAATATTTAATGGAATATTTGAGGGTGAGAAAATGCCTGAAGGATGGAGAAGAAGTGTGCTGATGCCCATTTTTAAGAACAAGGGTGATGTACAGAGTTGTAGCAACAACAGGGGAATTAAGTTGATGAGCCACACGATGAAGATCTGCGAAAGAGTTGTGGAAGCAAGACTTAGACAAGAGGTGACAATATGTGAGCAACAGTATGGTTTCATGCCAAGAAAGAGCACCACAGATGCCATCTTTACTTTGATGATGTTGATAGAGAAGTACAAAGAGGGTCAGAAAGAACTCCATTGTGTGTTTGTGGATTTAGAAAAAGCATATGACAGGGTGCCAAGAGAGGAGGTGTGGTATTGCATGAGGAAATCTGGAGTGGCAGAAAAGTATGTTAGACTGGTACAGGACATGTATGAGGACAGCAGGACAGTGGTGAGATGTGCTGTAGGAGTGACAGATAGCTTCAAGGTGGAGGTGGGATTGCATCAAGGATCGGCTCTGAGCCCCTTCTTGTTTGCTCTGGTGATGGACCGACTAACAGATGAGGTCAGGCAGGAATCCCCATGGACTATGATGTTTGCAGATGACATTGTGATCTGTGGTGAGAACAGGGAACAGGTGGAAGAGAACTTGGAGAGGTGGAGGTATGCACTTGAAAGAAGAGGAATGAAAGTCAGTCGTAGTAAGACAGAGTACATGTGTGTGAATGAGAGGGAGGCCAGTGGAACAGTGAGGCTACAAGGAGCAGAGGTCACAAAGGTGCAGGACTTCAAGTACTTGGGGTCCACTGTCCAGGAAAATGGGGAATGTGGTAAAGAGGTGAAAAAGAGAGTCCAGGCAGGATGGAGTGGATGGAGAAAAGTTTCAGGAGTGATTTGTTTATGTTTATTAAATTTGTTCATTTTTTTTACAAAAGAAACAATACAAGACAATCCCATAAATGATAATGTACAAAATATAAAAAAATGAAAGGTAGCAGAAAGAAGAATAAATCTTATTATATCTGCCCCTTTTTTCCAACAATCAGATTAAACAATAATAATCTTCAACCAACAGTACAAAATGACTAACTCTTTCTAATTTTCTAACTAATACAATACACATTACGCTATTTCATATATATTTTTTAACACATTTGTTTTGATCATTTTCTTAAATGTAAACATTGACTTGGCATTTTTAACTACATTCTCCAAGCCATTCCATAATCTAATTCCCTGGATTGAGGTAGAACGTCCCTTCAAACTAGTTCTGAATTGTGGTTTTACAAACATCTCTGTCCCCTTAAGATTATAACAACTTTGTCTTTTAACAAAATGCATTTGGATATTTAAAGGTAATGCATTATTTTGAGCCCTATACATAACTGATAAAATATTATAGTCTACCAAATCATGGAACTTCAATAACTTCAGTTGATAAAATAATGTACTTGATGGATGACGGTAATGTTTTCTAGTGATAATTCTTACAGCTCTTTTCTGTAATACAAAAATAGGCTTTGTGATTGTTTTACACGCATTCCCCCAAACATCAATACAATAGATTAAGTGTGGAACAATGATTGTGTTATACAACAAATACAGAGCTTTATCATTCAATAGGTCTCTGACTTTGTACAGTACTGCAATCGATTTAGCTATTTTTATTCTTACAGAATTTATGTGTTGTTTCCATGTCAGTTTGTCATCAATGATAACACCCAAAAACTTCACCTCACTCACTCTACAAATCTCAACACCCTCAATTTTGAGTGGAACATCAACAGTTTTCTTTTTATTACTGAATATCATGTAATTAGTTTTTTCTAGATTTAAAGCTGCAGTATGTAGCTTTTTTTATGAACATATTTCTTCACTCTGTCACTACCTCCTGACAGACTGATGTTAGCCAGGTAATCTCTGAAAAAAAATAAAAAAAATATTGTCCCCTTGCTTCTCCAGGTGGTAAATAAGCATTTCTAAAAAGAAAAGGTGACCCGCCATTTTCCAGCCAATAAAAACAGAGTTTGTAACCAGCCAATAAAAACAGAGCTTGAATTTGAATCAGCCAATAAAAACAGAGCTTGAATTTGAAATTCAACAGACCACAAGGGGGCAGAGCCACATATGGCTCTGAGGGGGAGGGATCAGAATGCTTTGCCTGTTGAAAATATTTCTAACTGCTGCAGTTCTACAGAAACTGCATACTGAACCTTTAATGATAATTTATTTATTTTAAACCAAGTTTGTATCTTGACAAATTCTGTCTTTATCAATTCCAACATTTGTTCTATATCTTCACCTAAACAGAAAAATGTGGTATCATCAGCAAAAAGTACACATTTAAGGAGTCCTGACACATTTACCAAGTCATTCACATATAAAATAAATAGCTTTGGTCCAAGTACAGAGCCTTGGGGAACTCCACATGTGATATTACAGAGGTCAGATCTTACATCATTTATTTGTACAAATTGTTTCCTATCTTTCAAGTAGCTAGATACCCACTGTAATGCTGGTCCTCTAATACCATATTTGTTCAGTTTTTCAAGGAGAATGGTGTGATCAATAGTATTGAATGCTTTTTTTAAATCAACAAAAATACTGATACAATATTGTTTTTGATCGACAGCAGTAGTTATTTGTTCCATTAATTCCATGAGAGCCATTGATGTAGAGTTTTTTGCTCTAAACCCATACTGACTGTTGCTTAGAATATTTTGTTTATCTATAAATTGATCTAGTCTGTTTACAAATAGTTTTTCAAGAATTTTTGAAAACTGTGGTAACAAGGATATAGGTCTATAATTGTTGAACACACATTTATCACCATTTTTAAAAAGAGGAACTACCTTAGCTACTTTCATATTATCTGGAAATATTCCTATTGAAAATGATAAATTACATATGTATGTAAACGGTAAATGTATGTAAAAATTTGTGACAAAAAGGTCAAAGGAAAAGTTTACAAGACAGTGGTGAGACCAGCTACAGTATGTTGTATGGTCTGGAGACAGTGTCATTGACAAAAAGACAGGAGAAAGAACTGGAAGTGGCAGAAATGAAGATGCTGAGGTTCTCCTTAGGAGTGACAAGGATGGATAAGATCAGGAATGAGATAATCAGAGGTACAGCACATGTTGAACAACTGGGAGATAAAGTTAGGGAGGCCAGACTGAGATGGTTTGGACATGTCCAGAGGAGGGACAGTGGGTATATTGGTAGAAGGATGTTAGAAATGCAGCTGCCAGGAAAAAGACAAAGAGGGAGGTCAAAGAGGAGATATATGGATGCAGTTAGAGAGGACATGAAGGTAGTTGGAGTGAGGACAGAGGATGCAGAGCACAGAGTGAGGTGGAGGAGGATGACTCGCTGTGACGACCCCTGAAAAGGGAAAAGCCGAAAGAAGAAGAAGCTACAGTTCTACAGTTTATTGATGCTGATATATTCTTATTAATAATTCTTATTTCTTGTTCTGTCTTGAAAGAGTCTCTCAACTTGACCCATGTTTACCATACGCTAAACTAATAATATAAAACTACCGGTAATTTAAATTAACAGTCCTGCAGTAAATACCAATTTGTGAAGGTTATGGTGTTAAAATAATTTTATTCAAACATCTTGATTCAACAATTATTGTTTTGGGGAGACATAAAATTAGATATTGTACCTTTGTGATACTTTGTTTGAATGCAGCTCACTGAAGTCATTCTCCTGTGGTTTTCCTGGAAAACAAAACAATTTACTCATCTCAACAATCACAGTTTTCTTTAATGATAATGTCACAATTTATGTTGCAATCTTTGACAAAGGATCTATAATTTGAACTAAATTAAACGACATCGATCTCTCAGAAAAAAAGGCTAAGTATTTTTTAGTTAAGAGTTCATTAACTGGAATTACCATAAAAATAAATGTATAAACTTTGAAAATCCAAGCTGTAATGGATATTTTAAAATGCTGAATTAGACAGAAATGTAAACCCGTCATGATGGCAGAGCTGCAGTTAAAACACAACTAGCAAGTTAGTTAACATGTTTAATTGACTAAAACTGGCGACATGACGTATTAATGTTGATAAATTGTGGTCAGAACAGTCAGCTAACGCTTCACAATGGCAAAAAAAATGCTGTATTTTCATCAACTTACTGGAGAACCGCTGCTGTTATGAACTACAGTAGCAGCCGCTCCATGACCTACGTGACTTTCGCATTCCATTCTTTCTATGGGAGTCGAGCTAGCACCAGATCCAATCAGATCGCGGCACTTGTGTGGTGCGTTCAAAGCCTACAGGACATTCAGTTTACTTTGGATTTTATTTTATGCATTGCAAAGATTTTATTGTGCGCTGAGAATGTGGGAGCAGTGCGCGATTGCACATGCGCACAGCTTTGAGGGAACATTGCTCAGGAGTCATATATCCAGTGGTTCTTATCATTAAACAACTTTGTTTTATACAGTGCTTTAAGTGGAAAAAAAAAGTGCCGGTACTCTCCCTAATGTCATAATAATATGCATACCTGCAAACTCAGAAGGGATGAAAAAGGTGACAAACGTTGCGCTGTAGGAGGCGGTGAAGAGACGACACAGAAGACGGGATGTAGATCTTCACTTTTAATCAACTCCTACTAAACTGGCGGGAAACACCCAACACCGCCTTATATATCAAAGTCAAAGTCAAAGTCAACTTTATTGTCAGATCTGCAATATGTACTGTACAGGACATACACAGGACCGAAATTGCGTTTCTCTCAGTCCCTCGGTGCAACAGTAAACATCTAAACATTGAAACACTGAAACATATAATAATAGACATAAGCATAAAATAGTAAAACTAACACTGTCCTGAGTTTTTGCATAGTGGTATAAGAGTATGAAAATTTACACCAACTCTAAAACTAAAACATTAAACATTTAATGAACATAATACTGTCCTGAGTTTTTGCATACTAGTATAAAAAAAGAGTATAAAAAGTATAACTAAAATAAACTAAAGGTTTCTAGCATTGACATTTGCAAAGTGGCAAAGCAGCGTATGAGTTAATGTGCACAGTATATGTATGAGGTAGTAGTTGATGTTGTTATAGAGGCAAAAAGTGGCATATGCAGTAAGGCACATTGGGCATCCCTAAATAAGACCGTTCAGAGCACACTGTATATGTATCAGCAGTGGTGTAGATATTAGAGTAGTGTAAATGTAAACAGTAGTAATTAAATGTAAGCAGTAGTAATAAAAGTAACAGTATTAATAAATGTAAACAGAGAATGTAAACAGTATTATGACTATAGGCAGTGATGTAATACAAACATTAGTGCAAGTACTATCTTTTCAAGAGATACTCAAAGTGCTTTACCCTACAATCTGTGCCCTCATTTACCCGTTCATACAGCACTTTACAGTACTATTTCTGTACAAAGAATAATCAAAGTCAAAGTCAACTTTATTGTCAGAACTGCAATATGTACAGGACATACACAGGATTGAAATTGCGTTTCTCTCAGTCCCTCGGTGCAACAGTAACCATTTAAACACTAAAACACTAATCAGTGCTTTATCACATTCCTGCACCAATGGGGCACACATAGGAGGCAATGAGGGGTTCAGTATCTCGCCCAGGGACACTTCGGCACTTTGGTGGAATGGAACCCCCAACTCTTGCATTGAAGAACAACTTCTCTGATCACTCAGCCACAGCCACCCCATAATTAGAGAACCGACCAACCAACCAGTAGTGTGATCTGAGAAACCAATTTCTGAGAGCTGAAGACATAAAATGTTATGGTCCCCAGTGTCAGAAGCTTTAGACAGGTCCAAATACTGTAATGTGCAGCACAATAGTCCTTAGCACATTGTACAGTATTGTTTTGCACTATTAGTGACTAGCCTATATCTTAGATCTTTTTGCATACCATTGGGCTTTCGTTTAGTGCATTTCATAGTTTATCTCTTAGATCCTTATTTAGTGTTTCTTTTTATACTTAATATTTTTGCTATTGTTGGACATAACTGGGAACCTGTGTACGGTACTTACCGGTAATTTCGTTCCACCTCACGTACCACATGCGATGCGAAAGACAATAAAGAACCTTGAATCCTTGAACATGCATGACGTCTCATGATATGAAACAAGTTTGAATTTTGATGGAAACAGCTACAACTTTCTTTCAGAGGATCAGGATCAGAATATCTCAGCCTAAAACTTTTTATTTTTTACTCTTGGGTCTGTTCACACATTTCCCAGAAGTGTTGAGCGCCTCGGAGGCTTCATGTTGCAAAACGACCGCTCTGTTTTCAGGTGTGACTCAATGTGTTGCTGAGCTGGCAGCAGCAGAGACAGGATGTCTCTCCTGAGACATGAATAGGTGTGCTTCTGTACTTCTTTGAGGGCCATACGAGTTGAGAAAATGTTTTGTAATGTTTTCTATAGAAGAGGAATGCACATTAATGATTACGTATGTGTAAACCTCTTTGTTCGTCAGTATTCAAATGTTTCAATATAGCATCGGTTTCATATGGTGGCCCTAAGGTGTAAATAAACATTTGAGAAAAACAGAATTACATTTGAAATAACTGAATTACATTAAGCAAAAGCAGAAGTGGCCGGAATCACATTTGAAAAAACAGAATTACATTTGGAAAAACAGAATTACATTTGGAAAAAAATGGAATCACATTAGAAAAAATAGAATTGCATTAAGCCAAAGCGGAAGTGGCCCGAGTCATATTAGAAAAAACAAATTACATTTGAAAAAAATGGAATCACATTAGAAAAAATGGAATTACATTAAGCCAAAGCAGAAGTGGCCCGAATCACATTAGAAAAAACAGAACTACATTTGAAAAAAACGGAATCACATTATAAAAAATGGAATTACATTAAGCCAAAGCAGAAGTGGCCCGAATCACATTAGAAAAAACAGAATTACATTTGAAAAAAACGGAATCACATTAGAAAAAATGGAATTGCATTAGCGGAAGTGGCCCAAATCACATTTGAAAAAAAAAGAAAAAAAAATTACAGTACATTTGAAAAAACACTGAATTACATTTTTTTAAACGGAATCACATTTGGAAAAAACGGAATTACATTAGAAAAATAAACAAACAAGAATTACATTTGAAAAACAAACTGAATTACATTATTATTATTATTATTATTATTATTATTATTATTATTTATTATTATTAT
>JBBPBX010023364.1:0-10365 GCA_038048925.1 Garcialebias charrua | reverse complement strand
ACCCAGACCCTGCAGATCTCTTGGTCCTCTTGGGCAGCAGGACTGCCTGAATGCCGGGTAGGACTCCGCCCGAGCGATGGCTATTTCTCTCATCTGCTTGCCGAGCCTCTCGTCGCTGTGGACTTAACTGCAGGTGCCGGGAGATGATCTCGGACATCCTGCTGTCACGAGCCACGTTTCCCGCTACCTTCAAGATCTCAGCGGTCAGGCACTCGAGCACCACCTCCTGGTAGACGGGATTGCATCTACTGCACCTCCTTTTCAACTCATTTGGGATTTGGGGCTGTATTTGAAGTAATATTTGAGCTTTGAGATGTTAACCAGCAGATCTCTATTGTAAAAAAAAAAAACCTTGTTGCCACGGTTATGCATCACAAATGTCCAACGTTAAAATGGTTTCAGTAAAAATCTTTTCCAGCTGCACAGCATCCAATACCAGAGGACGTAATCATCTGAAAAAAGTTGTTTACATCCAGAAAAAAGAGGAATTAAAGTTTTCAAAAAGCAAAATCTCAGAATGAATGTAAGAGAGCTACTCCATCCAACATGCCATAACCTGGAGAGCCCATATAACTCAGGTGAGGTAGTGATGCTGTGGATAACATTGTTCCTCTACCAAAACTCACTGTAGAACACGTGCCCATGTTCATTATTGGGCTGAATATCCGTCTCTTCTGTCATGCCTACTTGAATGAATGTGTCACAAATCAAATTAATGAAAAAAGTATATACAGTACTGTATAGAACAAATACATTTGCAAAATGTACAAAAAAACACAGCTTCAAGACAAAACTATTTTTTTTGTGTTAATTACAATAGCTGAGAAGACTTTTGAAACATCACCTCCAACAATAACACTATTAAATAAGTACCAAAAAGGCTGGAGAAACAGACCAACTCACAGTAATCAACAAACCTCAGCAGAATGATGCTGCAGTGCTATGCTAATCAGCTGATCCACGGTTGTATTAGCAGTAAAACCTGAATGTTCATGTGAAGACTGACTTCAACCGGCAGGATGTCAGATTAGCTCAAGGCTGATCTTCAGTCGCGAGGTCACAGCTCCAGATGTAACCGTCTTTGCTCGTTTCAGGTTCAGTACGTTGATTTTACAACAGATGCGCTCAGGTTCACTGTATTTATTCTAGCAAGTTGGTGGTTAACATCAGTCCATCAACTTCTGCCCCTATACATTAAATAAAATACAATAAATAACATTAAACAAACTAAAGAGTAAAGGCCCCGGTATAGCTCTGCGTAAGGCAGTACGCCGCTGTACGCCGTACGTACGCAGAGGCACAAGCGTAGCCCCGCAGGGCACGAACGCACAAAGCTCAAATTTTACGCATTGTCTCACAATAAACTGCCCGGAGCCGGACTGTTTTGTATGTGACACAAATGTATTAAGTTCCCCTTCTTCATCCCTGATCTGGACTTTTCTTTTGTTTTTTGCCAAAAGTCAAGTGATCGCTTCCTCCTCCGTTGACTCCATGACTGAAATGATGAGAAATGAATGAATTTGTCACGAGCGAATTAAACTCGGGTCCTACGTGGCTGCGCGACGTTCTGGAGATTTCCTGGTGGGCTGTGGGCTGTAGGACCAGCGCTCCCTGTTTTTATTTTTATTTTTTAGAACTTTTTATTAACATATAAAGTTTAGAACACCACAGCGACTGCAGCCAGCCAGCTCGTGCCTTTTTTTCCCCCACCCGACCTGTCAATCAATTCAGTAGGCGTGTCAGCAAATGATCAATCAGCGACCTCAGTTTGTCCCGTAGGTAAACGCGCAGCTGCTCAAATTACGACAAGAATTTGGCTCGAAAATGCGAGCATTTAACACAAGAACGAACGCAGAGCTGTGCTTGTGAACACGCGCGTACAGAGGCGTACAGGCCGTACGCAGAGCTATACCGGGGCCTTTATAGTTCCCAATGAACAGTTGACAACAGTTAACAGTTGTAAAATCAAATACTGTAAAGCTAAAATGCACAACATTAATTATAATGGTTAAAAACATACACTGCCTGGCCCCCAAAAAAGTCGCCACAAAAAAAAAAAATAGGTCACACGTTAATATTTTGTTGGACCGCCTTTAGCTTTGATTACAGCATTCACTGTGGCATTGTTTCAATAAGCTTCTGTGATGTCACAAGATCAGTTTCCATCCAGTGTTGCATTAATTTTTCACTAAGATCTTGCATTGATGACTAGACACTAGACATGATGGGTGCATCACTTCACCTGCCTCTCTTCTTACCTTGATGCACCCATCACTCTGGAACATGGTAAATCTGGACTCATCAGACCACATGACCTTCTTCTATTGCTCCAGAGTCCAATCTTTATGCTCCCTAGCAAACTGATGCCTTTTTTTCTGGTTAGCCTCATTGATTACTGGTTTTCTTAAGGCTACACAGCTGTTCAGTCCCAATCACTTGAGTTCTCTTCGCACTGTGCATGTGGAAATGCTCTTACTTTCACTATTAAACATAGCCCTGAGTGCGCCTGTTGTTTTTCTTTGATTTGATTTCACCAAATGTTGAAGTGATCGCCGATCACGATCATTCAGGATTTTTTCCCAGCCACATTTCTTCCTCGAAGACGATGGGTCCCCACTATCCTTCCAGTTTTTAATAATGTGTTGGACAGTTCTTAGCCCGATTTTAGTAGTTTCTACAATCTCCTTTATATGTTTTCTCTGCTTGATGCCAATGATTTGACCATTCTCAAACAGACTGACATCTTTTCCACAACCACGCAATGCGTCTTTCCACATGGTTGTGTAAGAAATGAGAAGCAACGCATTGCACCAGTTGGGGTTAAATAACTTGTTGCCAACTGAAACATAATCACCAGTGCAGTAATTATCCAATAGGAGGCTCGTACCTATTTGCTTAGGTGGAGACTATTTTTTGGCCAGGCAATGTATAAAACATGGCAAAATTACACAAGAAACCCTGTGTATAATTAAATTTCTTTAAAATGTATGTTAAAATATAATATTTGTAAAGCAAACACTTTTTGACTAAGCAAAATGAATGAATAAATAAACCAGTTTTGACAAAACTATAGTAATGTTTTTACATTATTAAAACCCTGTTGCCATCAAACATTAGCTATGGATGGTGTTCCAGCTGTGGGTCATGAAGAGGAGGCGTCTTGAGAAAACGGAAGGTCGGAAGATGAAACGTTTAGGAGCCACAGATGAGAGGAAGAGGCGTGGATGGAAATTGCGGTTAAAAACGGCTAAGTTGGCTCAAAAAGAGGAAAACGTCTGACAGTTGCGATTTGTTTTGGAAGCACAGAGTCCCATTCTGCTGGTTGACTCAGTGGTTTGTGTGTGCACGTGTGTGTGTCATCTTCTGTTTTTCCTGTAAAGTGAAGCTCCAGGTCAGACCACGAGTCCAAAAGAGTCCTGCTGTGTCATGCACCCACCCCACAATAACTCACGGAGCAGAACAGAGACAAACATCCTGGTTTTGAATAAATCCCACAAAGGGGAGACTTCCCTAACCGCCCTGCCCAGCTAGACTGTCCTCAGCGGTTGGTGAATACCAGTCACCCTGCTGTCTGCAAAAAACAATCACGAGACACTTTATTTACAGACAAAGAGACTGAAGATAAAGCAGTTACTTGGTACTTTAAGCCTTTAAACCTTCCTCCATGTTGCTACAGTCACTTAGAAGGGACAAACCACCAGATATGGACTATGGAAGGGTAATGGTAGCATCCCTCTGAGCTGCGACTGTGCACCCCGACTACAGAAGTCAGGAAACATTATGGTGTTGCTGTCAGAGGATTTTGGTCAGAGGTTATGGAGTTATAGATAAATAGTGTTCTTTCCCTTAAAGCAAACAACCAAGTTGTCTCAAAACACTCTTATCCTGAAGAGATGACCGTAGACTGTGATGACCGTAGACTGTATCTGTGAAGGCCAAGAGTGCCATGTGAGATTACAGCTGGCTTCGAGGACACCCACTGAAACCTTGTCTAGCTGATAAGGCTCAAAAGCGAGTAGACAATACAGCATTTGCAGATCAGTGAGACCGGGCTTCAGGTGTACACATTTAATGCAGATTGACGTGAACGATATCTGCCCTTGCAAGTTTGGTAAAATTGTGCCGGAGATTAATCTTCACCTGCCGTGTGCGAGTGTGGTTCATTTGAGTAAACATCATGTAGAGCGTTTTCCTCTAACAGTCGCCACCCTGTGACTCGCTTGAGGAAAGTATGAATGCTGTCAAATGTTACAAGACGTTTTGGAAATTCCCTTGCAAACGCAGTTCACAACAATCTCAACCCAGGGAGGTGCAACTTTTTTATGATGAAAGTTGGGTTGGTTACGGTAGTTGCATTTTATAATAATAATAATGTATATACTGTATTGTTATCATTGTATGGTCCTATACATTGGCGAAATTTGCTCTCTGCATTTAACCCATTCACCACCAGGTGGCGCAGTGGGCAGCTATTGAAAGCATCTGGGGAGCATTTGGGGATAGGGTGCGCTGCTCAGAGACACCACAAGATGTGCGATGACTGGGATCGAACCTGGGACTTTCGCTTGATATCATTAAATTGTGCTAATGTAATTTTAAACCCCCTCAAAAAAGTTTATTTTTCGATGCAAAAGGCACTTTGCTGAAGAGGCATCTATGTATGGTAACTGTCTTGACTGACTTTTGAAAGAAGATCGGAGTAACCTTGTCATTCCAATGCAGTTTATTTATTTATATAGTGCCAAGTCATAACACAAGTAACATAAGTAGCATCCCACTGGGCTGCAGCTGTTGGGGTGAACACAAAATTTGCAAGAAAATTTGCAGATTTTCACTTGGAATCACATTGAATGTAAAAACCACACAAAGGTGGGAAATTAAATATAAACTAAATATTTAGGTGTAAATTAAATATTTAATTTATACCTAAATATTTAGTTTAGCTTAGAAATTAAATATTTAGTTAGTAAACATTTAGTGTGGCAGTGGTGGAACAGAGGTTAAGAAGGTGAGCTTGTGATTGGAAGATCGCCGGTTCAAGCCCCGGTACCGACAACATCAAGAATGTGGGTGGGATAGGTGAAGCAGTCACACCTGTCTCCACCCTCATCTGCCCCACTCTGGGCCCTGAGCAAGGCCCTTAACCCACACCATCTGCTCCCCCGGGAACCCTAGATATCAGCTCTCTGCTCCACACAGAGGGCTGTGGTAGCTCGGTGGTCTGTGGTTGTGTCAGGAAGGGCATCCGGCGTAAAAACAATTGCCAAGTCTTCGTGCGACTAGTTCGCTGTGGTGACCCCTGACGAAGGGAGAAGCCGAAAAGAAAAGAAAAGAATAATAATATATTTTTTCATTCATTCAACCTTTATTTATACAGGCTAGCCTCGTTGAGTCACGGGGACTCATTTACAAGAGGGACCTGTCTCACTCACACCAAACAACCATCCACTCTCACACTCACACCTAGGGTCAATTTAGAGTCACCAATCAGCCTAACAAGCATGTTTTTTTTTTGGTCTGTGGGAGGAAACCGGAGTACCCGGAGGAAACCCACGCATGCACGGGGAGAACATGCAAACTCCACCCAGAAAGGCCCCGGACCGGGATTTGAACCGGCAACCTTCTCGCTGAGAGGCAGCAGCTCTACCAGTTGTGCCACCGTGCTGCCCACGGTGACGATAAAGTCAGGAGTAAACATAAAACAACAGTTCAACTTTTTCTAATGCCGAATGATCCACTTACTCTGGCCTATATTATTTTTATAGCTGTTCTTGTGAAGTGAGGACACTTTGGAATAACCCGGACATATCAGGTATTTGGATCAGGGACGAACATTCGATATAAGGTGCTCAACTGAGGAGGGCCGGAGTACTGCATACAGCAGACTTCTACCAAGTCATACTGAAGACCTGCATAGAGATTATACTAAGACATCAACAAAATGTTCTTTCCTTGTCAGATTGATCAAAAGATCTTTACAAGATGTGCCGTCTGTCTTTAGATAAGTGGTCCGAATGTCTAAATACCATATTTTACGCCGTACATGTCGCACTGTCCTATAAGTAGCATCAGTCCAAATATGTCTAATAAAGTGGAAAAATCCATAAATATGTTGCTTCGCTGTATACATTGCACCTATTATACGTCACTGCTGACAACCCGGAAATGTTGGCCGGTGTTGTGCCAACTATCATTTAGCTGCCGAATGGCGACTGCGGGAGCGTGCACGGGAGGATTTCTTAAAATCAATTATTTGTTTGCTCAAAATTAAAGTAAAGGTGTGTCTCAGTCTAACTTTTGCTTTAAAAAATGCAATTTGACGGTCAAATCAGCTGCATTTCAAAACCCGATTTGCGGAAACGGGCACGCACAGAGGAACAAGTCGCTGCGCATTTCTTTGAAATTTAACAAGATAAGCACCTAAAACTATTATTTGTTTGCTCGACTTTATAGCAAAGGTGTGTCTTAGTTGAACTTTTACTTAAAGTGCGACTAAACCCAAAATTAACTTTTTTTTAGCTGATAAACTCCCTAGAATGTGTTTAAAATATTATCTAGCACTATGGCTGTGTTTATTTTCACATAATTGTGCATATCTGTGTAAATTGGCAATATTTGGCAATATTTGGTCTAAAACTGTGTTTACGGTAGTCCTTTGGGTTGAACAGAGGTTATTGCACCTTAATTTTCATATTGGTCAGGACTGTTCACTCTGATGTGTCTTGTACACTCTGATGTCACAAAGGTGGTTCAAGCAGAGCCAATCCCCTGCAGAGATGAGAAGTGCATACCTTATATGGAAGTGCTGCATTTCACTCCTGACAAGCGGTTTTATTTTTATTTTCATTTTCATTTTTTTAGGCCTTTGGTTTTGGATGGAATGGGTGGAATAGATAAATACATCTACATGTTTATTCTTTGTTGTTGCTTGGTGTATGTTGTTGGCTAGAGGTTTAATTTGTTTTAGGTTGTTGCAGGTGGAGGCGTGAACAAAAGCACAACTCTACCTCCACCCCTCCTTGTCTCTCGACACGCCCATTTTCAGGGAGATTTTGGAAGGAGGAGTTACCGATCCACAGGGGTTTAGTCTCACTTTAATAAATGCACTGTAGTGGTCAAATCAGTTGCATTTTGCCGGGGCAGCGCAGCAAAATTAAGCTGATTTGACAGTTGCTCCAAGCAACGAGCAGAAAAAAGGTGGCAGACTATGGCAAGCCGATTGTGTCATTAATAGCCACTTTTGTCTATGGCAATGGCATGCCACACTACTTGAGTGCCACCTAGTGGTTGAAAATAGTAGTGTTCAATATTTTCAGTTAGAATGAATGAAAACGGTCATATCTCAGCCAAAAATGGGTTTATAAATGTAGAAATCCATAAATGTGTC
Source organism: Garcialebias charrua (assembly GCA_038048925.1). Classification (NCBI taxonomy): domain Eukaryota; kingdom Metazoa; phylum Chordata; class Actinopteri; order Cyprinodontiformes; family Rivulidae; genus Garcialebias; species Garcialebias charrua. The sequence goes on along the minus strand of JBBPBX010023364.1, from coordinate 2,978 downwards.
GCTTTGGCGTATAAGTTGCAAGGCATGTAAATTACCGGTATGTAAAATAAAATAAAAGTGACTTAAAGGTTAAAAAATACAGTAGTTCTGCTGAGAGGGTCTGGTGGGTTTAACTTCCTTCCTCAGCTTCGTCAAGACTCTTTGCTTTTACTCTCCACCAACAAAAGGCCGCACTAACCGTACGGCAACGCCTCACAAGGACATCCAGAGCTGTTGGTTTTGTGCTGATGTTGCCAGGAGCCATGTTTGAATGTTCAAATGAAAGGCTGAGCAAAAAGCCCACACAACATCTGGAGCTGAGCAAACCACATCAAGAAAGCGAGGATTTGTTTGTCACCGGGGTAAGAAAAGCCAAGCGGACGGCCATGCTGAACAGTAAACTGGGCGAGGGGAGGTTTTAGGACGCAGCGTGTATAATTCATAAGGCGTTAGTTGGGGAGCGGTCTAAATGTGGAAATCTTTGGTGGGGGCTTCTAGCTGCTGATCAGACTATTTGAAGGTGAGCCTGCGGTGAAACTCAAACGCCTGCAGGCCCTCCCAGGACGACCGCGCTGCTTTAGCATCCCGTTGTGCAGCCCTGCTGCCTCCGCAGCACGTTGTTTAGACCGCACAGGGTGATCCACATTTACTGAAACCAGGAAATAAACACATCCGCCACACAAAGGTAGACTGATGAGCTCCCATAGTAGCAATCTATTGTGAATAACAGGGCAATTTTCTCCCAGAGCTGCATCCTGCTGCAGGTATTTTATTCTTTTTTTTTTCCTTTTTCTCGTTAGTTTGTGGGCTCAGAACGAGGTCAGGAAATGAGAGCGGAAAAAAACTGGGAGGAATGCAGCAGAGGATGCCAGCCAGGTATACTGCTGCGTGTGTTTCTGTGTGTGTGCCCTGGCTGCCGCTGCACATACGCATCAACGAGTTTCTGCGAGAAACTTCGTTTATCTGAAGCCGAGAGGAACGTTTTTTTTCAAGCCGATCAACTGTTACTCATGTACATTTGATACAAATTGTTGTTGTTTTTTCCCCTTGTTAGTTTCAGGGCTTCAAATTAAAATCTTTATTTTTTTGTCTGATTTTCCTAACAGTGACCTAAAAGTTATTGTGGTAGTAGCCGAGACTGATCCCAAACAACTCTTAACAGATTAGACAAGATCTTTGTTTAAATTGTTACAAATCAAAACTGTTAGCAAAATATCTCATGAACCACAGGTTGGATTTTAATGAAACTTTGAAGAAACGGTCATTCTGTGAACTTCTACAATTAACTAACATTTGGCGCAATTACAATTCAAGATGGCCGCCACACCCAACTCGACATAGAAAACACAAAAACGAACCTCTGTGGATCATTAGATGTCCTCATCTGCACCGTCTGGTCTCAGCCTGCTCCTCTCTCCAACTGGATCCTCTCACTCCACCTGCTGCAACCCCAGGAATCCCACCTTCAACTCTCCTCCAGAACACCTCCTGCAAAACAAAGTAAGGATTTCAATTCTTCAACTCAAGATTCAAAACCATCATACAACCCACGGATATATATACTCACCAACTCTCTCCCCTTCCTTTACAGCTGCTCGAGTACTTTTTATCTGCACTGTAAATAAACTTCACTAACTTTTGCCCTGCCTTGTGTCCTTACTTCCTTGGTCTGCTATTTGGGGTCGACGTTAAAACCAAACCTGATAAAATGAAAATAGACATCATATTCTACTACAGTAATTGTCCAATATGGTGAATTGTTACTGTCACGGTAGGTGTTGTCCTTTAAGAGATGAATAGATGCAGGAAACAAAATCCCACGAAACAAGAAACATAGAAGCTGCTGGCTAAAAGATTTACATAAAAAAAAAACTATTGGGTATTTTAGATCATGACCTTAAATTAATTTTTGCACTTTTTCCTTAAACATTTCTTAAAAACCAGCAGAAAACACAATAATGTTTTACATATTTTAAAGCTACAAGTTGTTTATGTTCAACATGAGGCCTGCAGCAACATGCTTGGATCAAACATCATTGTTAAAATGTACAATGTTCTAATCATGCATTTGAACCAGACGAAACTGATCAGAACAAGCAAATGTGCAATAAAAAAACGTATCAACATCCGGGGCCTTTCCAGTTTTTACAGCATCTTGTCTTTGGAGTGGGGAGGACAGAAGTGAAGGTTCTTCACCTCTTTACTGCTCATTCCTCCAATCCAGTTAAATAGATTTCAGACAAACAACCTGCTGCTCCTGCTCTCATGTCAAACTGACGGCCAAAGTCTCGTGGGGGGGGGAACCCCACGGTCCCACGGGAGCAGCCTGGTTATTTATTTATTCATCGAGACACAAGATGTCCCATTGATGGCTGCGCGTCCCCTCATCTCCATAAAGTCTCCCCTGCGCCCGATTGTGCGTCCAGATGTCCGAAAGCGTGCCGCAGATGACCTCCGCGCCACCGGGACTGCGCCTAATTGAATAATGGCTGATTAGAGGAGATTAGAGGACTGGGGGGGTCTTCACCTCATCTCCAGGTCTGAAGAGATTTGGTTTGGGGCCGAGGAGGATTTCCTAAACGTCTCGTTCTGCTCTCACTTTCCAAACCGGATTAACTCAGACCTGCGTCAGGATTTGATTTCAAAACCAAAATAAAAATAAATAAAAAAACACTTGAACCTAAAGAGTGGGGGGTTGTCTCGTGTTTAACTCCCACCCTGGTGTCCTAAATACACAGAACTGGGACATGTTTATTGTGCGTCCCCCGCTGGAAGAAAGGCCCAATAATAATAATAATAATAATAATAATAATAATAATAATAATAATAATAATAATAATAATAATAATAATAATAATAAAGCTGATGAACAGATGCACAGATTGTTCTCAAAGACAAAAACGCTGTTTGTGAACGAACCCAATTAGAATATGCAAATGAGGAGTTCTTCTGGACGTTGGTTCTGATCCATCCACTGACATGTGCGCGTTTTTATTTTG
>JBBPBX010023363.1:15554-26411 GCA_038048925.1 Garcialebias charrua | reverse complement strand
GTTTGTTCCACTTTGGAGTAAGCTGTTGGGGGAAGAATCAGTTTTGTGCTGTGTGTTTCATTGACTGATGAAGCCTTCTGGATGGAAGGTGAAACGTTTCAGCATCAAAAAAAAAAAAGAAGAAGAAACTGTTCAGATGACCTGACTGAAAATTGTTGGATTGTTTACCTGGAATATTGAGCATGGACTTTGTTGGTAATGCAAATCATCCACCACCTTCATGCTGGAGTTTAAAACTATGATCATCTTATGCTGAGAAATGACTGATTTGGACAAACCTTAAAATTAACACTGCTGTTTCACACAATATTGCAATATCTCGCATGATTTATCAACTCTTGCAGAATGTGTGGGGAATGACTGTCAGGAACTACCATGCTCAATTCAAGCTCAATATTTGTAAATTTAACAAAGTATAAATAAAAAAGGTTGAATAAATATTTCACACCATGTGTTGCAGTCAATATGAAGTCAATGCTCAGCTTCTGCCACAACATATTTAGTGTTATAGCTTTAAAATTGACAGAGTTCTGCTCATTTTGTTTTAAAAACAAAAAGTTTTAAAGTCAGTTGGCTGCGGAAGCCTTCTTGAATTTAATTGAATCTAAAAGTGATTATGTCAAAGATGTCCATCCAGTAGCTACTTTCTGAATATATCATTGAAGTCCTCCAGCAGTCTAAGCCTAAACAGCATAACTAAAGAGTACTGGTAACCCCAGTCCATTCTAACTAGGATTGGTCAAAAAGAAAAGTTTTAATCCTTGCCTCAAAAGTAATGTCAGCCTCACTGACCGAAACGGAAAGTTGGTTCCAAAATAGAGGAGTTTGATAACAGATAGATCTGCCTCCCATTTTACAAACTCTTGGAACAACAAGTAAATCTGCAGACTGAGTACAGAATACTACGGTATGTTAAGGGTACAAAGGAACAACACAATCTTTAATACAAGACAGAGCTTGTTGTTGAGAGCTTTGTCTGTTAAAAGTAAAATCTTAAATTTTCAAGATTACATGACCTGAAGGGTTTCTCTCTCTCTTCTCTTGAACAATTCTTTTTTCTGCCTGTCCAATGTAGATGTCCTTTTCTGAAATGGCAGGTAGAAAAACCTCCCTTCTTTACCCTCTATAATCATACACAGAAATTTCAATTTCTTTTGCCCTAAATCAAACACATATTTCACTTGCACATTGAATACCTGACAAACTGTCAGGTATTCACGCTCTGTTTTTTCCCTTTTAAATAAATGTACCGGTAAATTTCAAGACTTTGATTCAAGGCTAATAGTAAAAAAAAAAAAGGCACATAAAGAACTAAATACATAGCAGATCAGACTATTGTTACTGAATTGTTTTATTCCCAGAACACATGTAAAGTGGTGCTTGAAAGTTTCTGAAGCTTTTATAATTTTTTGCATAAATATGACCTTAAACATTGTCAGATTTTCTTTCAAGTCCTAAAAGTAGATAAAGAGAACCCAGTTAAATAAATAAGGCAACAATATTATTCATTCATTCAACCTTTATTTAAACAGATAAGTCACATTGAGCCTCAAAGGCTCATTTACAAGTGAGATCTGTTGGACAGACAATAAAAGTGGTGAAAAATGACACATAGGGTTTGGAGACAAAAAAAAATCCTAACCCATTTTTGACCTATGTTTGAAGGTCAAAAATGTGGTAATGAAAAAAAGTCTTGCACACAAGCACATAATGACGCCGACATTACGCAGAAGGGGGGGAGGGGGACTCAAAGGCGGAGGGGGGGGAGCTGCCGAGGACGGCCAGAGGCGAATCCAGAGTCCTGAAATGATGACAGAATGTTTATTCAGCTGGGCTCCTCTGAAAAGTCTGTGGAATTCCTCAGTAGAAGGTTTGGGAGGGTGAGAGCATCTGGTTTACAAAACTTCTCAGGCGTGTTGAGATAACACGGCCTGTCAAGGCCAGTCAGGGAGCCGAATGTCAGATAAACACGATTGTTTTGGGAACAGGCAGAACTTTAATGGCATCAACATTCAGTCTGTGTCGGTCCACTCGCTTCTGAAATGTCCAAATTAAATGACCACACCAATGGAACATGCCTGAGAAAATCCCCAAGATCTAATCCATTCAGCCAAAAGTCTGGATTCTCAAGACATTAACCAGGCCATCATGTAAGGCAGGCAGCCTGGCCAGGTCCAGATTTGCTGCTGACGTCTTCCTTGTGTGTTGATAGACCAGGAACCAGCCAAATCCAAAAAGCAGGAACCAGTTATCATAAATCCAATTAAATATGCGTCCTTAAGATCCACAGATGACAGCAGAGATAGACACGTCATCAAGTCTTCCAAGTCGATGAGATATCCAGCTGTGTGCATGCCAACAGGGCAAATCGGCTCGCCTACAGCCTGTCTTCTTTTTGAAGAAATGTTATCAGTTGTGTTGAGGGACCAACTGACCAAATTGAAGTCCATAGTTATGATTCGGAAGATTTTGTAGAAGAGAGGCTCTCAGACAATTTCACAGACAAGACAAAGCAAAAGCAAAGCGGAGACCGAGAGGAGACGTCCGCCCTTGAGAAGAGCAAGTGTTGAATGACTTATACTTTGTCATTAGCAATTGAGGAAAATGATCCAATATTACAGATTTCTGAGTGGTAAAAGTATGTGGACCTTTTAGAATTATCTGACATAATTCAGAATTCATTGTTCCATCAATGATGGCAAGCTGTCCTGGCCCAGATGCAGCAAAACAGGCCCAGACCATGAATGACACTACCTCAACCATTTATCTACAGTTCAAGTTCTTATTCAGGAATGCAGAGTTTTCTTTTCTCCAAATACAATGCTTCTCATTTAAACCAAAACGTTATTTTTTTTGGTATCATCTGTCCACAAAACATTCTTCCAGAAGTCTTCTGGCTTGTCCACGTGATCTTTAGCAAACTGCAGATGAGCAGCAATGTTCTTTTTGGAGAGCAGTGGTTTTCTCTTTCAGCCCTGACATGACACCATTGTTGTTCAGTGTTCTCCTGATGGTGGACTCATGAACATTAACATCAGCCAATGTGAGAGAGGCCTTCAGTTGTTAGAAGTTACCCTGGGGTCCTTTGTCACCTCGTCGACTATAGCCCCCGTATAGCTCTGCGTACGTCCACGCAGCTGTACGCACGTACTACGCAGAGGTACAAGCGTACCCCGCAGGGCATGTACGCGCAAAGCTCAAATTTTACGACCGCGTACGCAAACGCGTTGTCGCACAATAAACTGCCCGGAGCCGGACTGTTGTATGCGACACAAATGTATTAAATTCCCCTTCTTCATCCCTGATCTGGCCTTTTCTTTTGTTTTTTGCCAAAAGGCAAGTGATCGCTTCCTCCTCTGTTGACTCCATGACTGAAATGATGAGAAATGAACAAATTTGTCACGAGCGAATTAAACTCGGGTCCAGCGTGGCTGCGGGAGATTCTGCAGATTTCCTCGTGTGCTGGTCTGATGTGTGGGTTGCAGGACCAGCACTCCCTGTTTTGCTTTGTTTTTAGAACTTTTTATTAACATATAAACACAGAACACCACTGCGGCTGGAGCTGCCCGCTCTCTTCCCCCCCCCCCGACACGTCAATCAATTCAGTAGGTGTGTCAGCAAATGACCAATCAGCGACCTCAATTTGTCCCGTAGGTAAATGCTCTGCTCAATTGACGTCAAGAATTTGGTGCGAAAACGCGAGAATGTACGCGAGAACGTACGCTGGGGTGTGGGGCTGAACTGTCTGCGTACAGCACGCGCGTACGGACATGCGTATGGACGTACGCAGAGCTATACTGGAGCCTTAAAACAGGATCTTTGTTGGTCCTCCACTCCTGGGGAGGGTAACACTGGTCATGAATTTCCACCATTTGTACACAATCTGTCTGACTGTGGATTGGTGGAATCCAAACTTTTAAAGATGGTTTTGTGAACTTTTCCAGCCTGATGAGCATCAACAACTCTTTATCTGAGGTCCTCAGGAATCTCCTTTGTTCCTGCCATGATACATTTCCACCAACATGTTGAGAAGAGCAGACTTTGATAGACCCTGTTCTTTAAAACAGGGTGCCCACTCACACCTGATCATCATCCCATCCATCCATTATTTTTTAACCACTTATTCTTTTTCAGTATAAGGGGAACACTGGTGCTCATATCCAACAGTCACTGTGCAGGAAGTGGGGGAGGGACACCCTGGACAGGTCTCCAGTCCACCACTGGGACAGAAGACAAACAACCATTCACTCTCTCACTCACACCTAGGGACAACTTAGAGTTACCAGTCAGCCTAACATGCATGTTTTTTGTATGTGGGAGGAAACTGGAGTACCCGGACAAAACGCATGCATGCACGGAGAGAACATGCAAACTCCACCCAGAAAGGTTCCCAGCCAGGATTTGATCTGGCGACCTTCTTGCTGAGAAGCAACAGCTGTACCAGCTGTGCCACTGTGCCACCTGATCGCCACCCCGTTATTTGAAAACACCTGACTCTAATTTCACCTTCAAATTAACTGCTAGTCCTAGAGGTTCACATGCTTTTTCAACTTTCAAGCAGCACTGTATATTTACAGAAGTGTTTAAGACTGAGGAACACAGTAATAGGATTCCACAGTTATGCACAACAAGGGTGAGCCTCAGGAATAGTTTATTGTACAAACATAATATGCTGAATCAACTGCCCTGATGGAACATGACAAATGCATATTGGATGTTATCTGATACATGATTAAGATTCGGTGCATGCATTTGTTTAATTATGCTTAAGGTGAGATGACATACATTACTGATTAGGGCAGCATTATTCATTATTGCCACATCACCTTTTCACTGGTGATAAATGTGCTGCTGCAGCTGTCACTGATATACAGTACTAATCACACTCTGCTCAAAGTGGGCAAGTGAGCTTGAATTCTCCACGGTCCCTTTCATAGCAGTTCTGGTGATGCGAACACACAAACAGTACATATGACAAATGGTTCAAAGCATGTTTAGCGGTAATGTGTTCATGTTTGAATATCTGCCTGTTTTCTTTGATGCTTAGCAGAGTTAATCTAAAAATATTGCTTTTTTACATTTAAAAGCTTCACACTCTTAAATTTGGACGAGTGTTTTTTTTTTTGTCATTTGGTATGAGCTGATTTGTGTTTTGTACTTTTATGTTGAGCAAATCAACACTGACAGACTAAACAGCTGTTGACATGCATAACATTCTGTCCATGAACGTATTTCCATTTTATTTCCTTAAATTAATATTTCTGTTTTATACAAATAGTTTTTTTTTTTTAAATGTTGTCAGTGTCTTACCTGCAATAGAGTGATTTCAGGTTGGAAAATCAGCAAGAGATTTTTGTACAAGAGTCAGACTGACTGACTTCTACTCAAAAAACGGCTTATTTAACAAATTGTTGCTTAAAATTTCACTATATCGCCCAAAGTATCTGGCAACACTTTTTTATATTGTTCAACTCAGATGTTTTAGTCAGGGTTTGGCCTATGTAGCATGTTTTTAGTTCCTGACCAAGTAAGCAGACTGAGGAAGAGGCAAAGTCAGGCATTCAAAATGTGTTTTTATTTCAATTCAGTTTTCAATTCAGTTCAGTTTAATTATATAGCGCCAAGTCACAACAGAAGTTATCTTAGGGCGCTGAACAAATACATTCACATACATAAAAATTAAATTACCATAGTAATATTATTCATCTAAGGAAGCCAGCAGATTGCGTTGAGTCTTCATTTCGTCAATTTATTTACAAGTGAAGATATTGACAGGGCTGGAAGTGAAGAAAAGGGCCAAGGTGCAGATTTTGTAAATTGACAGGTTGCTTGAATAATGAATATTAGTTTGAAGATGATCTCTTGTTTACAAATGTTTGAGCTGTAGATGGAGTCGGAGAGGAGGGAGAGAATAAGGTCCTAGGTTTCCATGGAGGTGAAGGTGGTCGAGAGAAGGTGAGTGGTGTTGGAGAGAGGATCAGGTTGGTGGTGCTCAAAGGTTTTCTGACCCAGGTGATGTTTAGTGATTGTAAGAACAAGATCATGGCAGGGTGAAGTCACAGAGGACAAGGAGGTCTTGGAAGACTCGAGGAAGCAGGACCTGGAAGTCACATAAGTTACGATAATACCCTGATGCATGCTCAATAATCCAGGTAGAAACATCTAAAAAAGCTAAGTCTGTTTTTGAATGTCCAGAGGACCAGACTTACCGTAGCTTTTTCAGAAGTTACGATAATGTTCCAGCATCGAAAGAACATGTTTAAGTTGAAATTGTCTGCAGATTAGTCTTCCAGATCAGGTGCAGGTGTGGTGGATGATTAATGTGAGTGGCAGCTGTGGAGAAAGGGATTGTGGCTGGAAACCTATCCCACTCTATGGGCCTGATTTCCAGCGATGAACTTCACCATACCAAGACATTTTGTGCAGTGTTATGCTTCCATCTTTGTTGCATCACTTTGAGAAATACTTTTTTTTTTGTCCAATATGCAGTGGCGGCCCGTGAAATGTCCAGGCAAAATAAAAAATAAAAATAAAAAATTTCCCCAAGTTCAAACAGCGTTTTTTTAATCAAATGCAGATTAATACAAGATCAACAGGACAATTAAAAGCTCAGGATGAGAAGAGCCAATTTGACTCACTAAAACAACAAAGAACAAACAAAAAAATATATAAATAAATAAATTATATATAAATTATAGAAAGGAAAATAAGTGAGATTAAAACATTTCTGCATTTCTACTTGCAAGAGGCTTTGTTTTCATTCTCCAGATCAATACAGTGTTAAGAAATAGTAAAACACCACAAGTGACATTTAGTATATAAAATTATTAATGTTTGATCTTTTTTATAAGCAAATTAAAATAAATGTAGCCATCAGAGTCCAATACTGTGCAATAACCTGCGCTGGCAACCTAACTCCACAAACAAACACATACAAAACAAACTAACCAGTTGCCACTTTTAGAATAAATAGTCAGCTGAAGACTTTTTTCACAAACAGAGCCACCTAAAAGTGGAGAGGATATCAGTCAGGAATGGTAATATAATAATATAAGCATTAGATAAAGGCTAGCATTAGCATGTTAGCTCCAAAAAAATCACCAGTTGCCACTTTTAGAATAAACAGTCAGCTTTTACAAACAGCCATCAAAAATTTGAGAGGCATAACAGTCAGAAATGCAAATATACATTAGATAAAGGGCTTTCAATGATTTAAAACTTACCTGAGCAAGCCTGCTTGAGTCACTGACCGCATGGCTAATTTTCCAGACCCAAATTTTTTTTTATAAATAAATAAATGGCCGGAAACGCGATCGGTATGTAGAGCTCACGTTGGACTGTTCAGGGCGGTGAAAACTGCGCCCAGCATCTTCCCATTGTTTTGTAACGTCGTGGAATAACTGCGCATGCGCCATTTATAACGAGAGTCTATGCATAAGATTAGAGCGCCCCCATAACAGGAAATGCGTCACCAGTCAGAAAACGTTTTTGGAAACAAACAATGTAACTCATCATTACTCATAAAATATGTATCCTACACAACTAAAAACATTTATGCATATATTTCAAAATATTTTTATTTTATTATTTCATTTTTATTAATTTTTTTAAGTCCTCAATGTAACATGGTCCAGAATTTTCAGTGGGGCGGCGCCCTAGCGCCCCCTATTGGCCGGCCGCCCCTGCCAATATGACTGTGTGGAAAAGGTATCAGCCTCTGGACCTAAGGACTGCAGGTTCAAGTCCCACCTGATTTGAATTGCTTCAAAAGTAGATAGGCACAGAAACACTCCAAAATCTTGTGGGAAGCCTTCTGTGGTACTGTAGAGCCCTGAAGATATGTAGGAACGTGATGATGTTTAATTAACTGGTATATTGATTTTATTGGTCAAGCAGTTATTTCATTTGATATTTGGCTAAATACAATTCATTTAGTTTATGATGAAATATGTGCTAAAACATTTAAAATGTTATTTCATGGAGTTCTGTCATAATAATGCCTCTTTAAGAGCGACACAATGCATAATGGGAATAGAGAGTTCGTGATCCATGATTGTGTGTGGTATATGGTGATGGCAGAGAACTGAAGGTTATGCACCATAACCCATGTTCCCTGAAGGAAGGGAACAAGGTGCAACAACATGACTATGGGAATTGCACCACCGCGCGGTTCACCTGAAGCAATACAATCACGCCTTTTAAATGGTAAATGGAGCTTATTTATATAGCACTTTCCAGCCCCCTATGAGGGACCCCAAAGCGCTTTACAATACCAACCATCCACCCATTCATACACACATTCATACACCGGTAGCGGCGACTGCCATGCAAGGCGCTTTCCAGTCCTACCGGGAGCAACTCGGGGTTAAGTGTCTTGCCCAGGGACACAACGACACATGGTGTGGGGAACCGGGATTCGAACCGCCAACCTTCCGATCGGGGGACGACTGCCATTACCACTACGCCCCTTTTAAGGCAAGTAAGCGTCAGCAAGGAGGCTCCTCCCTCCTTGCATAAAAGATGATGACGCACAACATACATCCTCTACATGCACTTCACCGAGCTTGGGCATTGGAAGGGCAAACGTGTTGCACCTTGTTCCCTTCCTTCAGGGAACATGGGTTATGGTGCATAACCTTCAGTTCCCTTTCAGTCAGTTCACTGCAGTGCAACAACATGACTATGGGAACATACAATCACGCCCTGGAAATAGGGGTGGGCGATATATCGAATATACTCGATGTATCGTGATATTTTAGATGTACGATGGTTAAAAGGGCTATATCGTATATATCGAGAATCCTCCTGCTGTCGCGCGGGCTCCCACTCGCCCCCCTCCTTCCTGCAGGCTGCAGGAGGACGGAGCCGCGGAGACTTTCAGCACAAGTGAACACGGCAGATATGAAGAGCGCTGCCAGCTGCTGAGGGGGAAAAACAATGTTCTTTCTGAGCTAGTTTGGATTAAATTGTCAGATGAGGGCATAAAAAATGTTTTTGTAGACGATGCTGAAAATAATCCCGAAGAAAGGTCGGAACTACGAATCTTTTTCACCATTTAAACAGCGGAGTGGAGCATGATGAAACCAAGTGTTTTTCAGCCTGCTGCTTCATTAAAACAAACCACGGCTCTGAGCTCATGCGTGCACCGCAGAGAGAGGTGGAGACATTATTAAATCAGCATTTTATCATTATCGCTAAAGATACGGTCCTTAGCGGCTAACAAGATGGCTAACGCGTTAGCCGTCTTCTTCCACAGCTGAGACTGACCGTGTCTTTAGCGATACAGCTGATTTAATAATGTCTCCACCTCTCTGTTCACGTTTCTGAGTGGAGGCTGTCGTGTTTTTACACAAGGATTCAATGCGACACTTTGTAGAGCAACTTAGAGAACGTCTTCGTGAACCCGGAAACAACCCCCTGACCCTTTCACAATAAAACCGGATACAGTACACAGAGGCTCACATTTACTGCAGTACACAATACCTGTGATAAATCTGTTCTTGTTCAGAGGTTTTGCAGACATTGCCTGAACTTGGCACAGTTTGAAACTTGTGCACATTTTGTGGTTTGTTGTTAAAAATTACCAGCACATGCAAATAGTTGAGAGTTGTTACCTGTGACTGTTCTGGGTCAGTAAATTTTATGGCCACTGTTTACACTTTTGTTTTTGTATTTTAAAGGCCTTAAATGTTTTGATTTAACATTTTTTTAATGTTAAAAGCACAAGAGCACCTTTTTAAGTTTAAATTATTTATTCTTCCTTTTTGCTTGAAGTACTTTTTATTTATGTGTGCAATTGATGGTTAAAATAAAATATTTAAGTTTGTTCAAATTTAGTGTTGACATTTTTTTATCAATTTTGAATCATTTTTTCATTGATTTTGGAGATATCGCGATATATATCGTGTATCGTGATATAGCCAAAAAATATCGCGATATAATATTTTCCTCATATCGCCCAGCCCTACCTGGAAATGCATGCTTATGAGAACTCTTGCCTTAACTACTCTCGTTAAAAGTTGTACATGCACAGTAGCTTCCCTTCCAAAACAAGAGATAGAAAGATGCTGGGCGCACCACTCCTGCACCCAGAGTACAGGCGCATGGTATGGATCGTGCTTCCGGTCCTGGAACTTTTTTTTTTGGTCCCGGAACAGATCGTGCAGTGACACTCACAACATGAGGACCACTCAGAAATACAAATTACAAAATACAAAATACCTGAACTATCTCTTTATATATATTTTTTATAGTTGAATATTTTAATCACAGGCAGGTTTGTGTGTAGCTGACGGGTGCATGCCAAAAACCCTTGTAATTTTGCAAAAATGCCATCAATCACACGCAAAGAAAAATATTTGTTGTCAGAAAAGGAATAAAAACCTTTTCTGAGCTGACACAACAAAGCAGACCGTGTGCAGCTGCAGGACACGATCAGGCCACAGCTCTTATGCTCTTATAATAATATTTAAAAAAGAAATTCTCTTTTCACCAGCAGTAATTGTGCTGAGTCATGTTCACGCTTCCCAGGTGATGACTGACTGACTTTACTTGTGAAAAGTAATGAAGAATGAGTTCAATCAAGTAAATTACAGCTCTGAGTGTAAAACACATCCTGTAGTTTATGGAGTTGAGCAAATATTAAAGAGGAATGTAGGATTTCTTCTGTGTAGCAGTTTTACAAACTTGGTCCAGTTTGGCTATTTGAGGTCCTAAACAATGTCATTTCTCTAAAGATGTTTTCTTGTACAGGTAGTCCTCGACTTACGACGGCCTCGACTTACGACGTTTCGGGGTTACGTCACGCATCTCATCTCATAAAAATAAAAATAAACTTTTATTTTTAATTTTTTAATT
>JBBPBX010023363.1:0-14325 GCA_038048925.1 Garcialebias charrua | reverse complement strand
CCTTTTCTCTGGACAAGACATCCCCCTCTCCACCTCTGTTACTAATCTTGGAATAAAAATGGACTCTAATCTTACATTTGAAAATCACATTAAGCATCTGTTTAAAACTTGCTTCTTCCATCTTCGAAACATCTCCAGACTTCGCCCATCCCTAACTTTTTCCGATGCTGAGAAGCTCGTCCATGCTTTTGTCTCCTCCAGGCTCGACTACTGCAACTCCCTGTTTATTGGAATCCCTGGCAAAAACCTTCAGAAACTTCAATATATTCAAAACAGTGCAGCAAGGATCTTGTTGAGAGTTCGTAAATTTGAACATATTACGCCCATTCTCCATAACCTTCATTGGCTTCCTGTCGCCTACAGAATTCAGTACAAAACTGCTCTCATTACACATCAATGCTTACACGGAACTTCACCAGATTATCTGAAGGATATTCTTATTCCATACTCATCCACCCGTTCGCTGCGGTCACAGAACAGTAATCTCCTTCACATTCCGAGAACCAAATTAAGGACCATGGGAGACCGGGCTTTCAGTGTGGCTGCCCCCCGCCTGTGGAACTCTCTTCCTGACTGTCTGAGAGCCCCACAATCTGTGGTTGACTTTAAGAGCGGCTTGAAGACCTTTCTTTTCAACCGAGCATACTCTACCTCCTCATGATTCTACTTTTGATCTTAGCTGATACTGTTATTGATTTTAACTGTTTTATTATTTGTTTTGTTGACATTTAATTCTGTTGCACCTTGTAGCACTTTGAGATTTTCATTAATGAAAAGTGCGTTATAAATTGAATTCATTATTATTATTATTATTATATATGGATGCAGTTAGAGAGGACATGACGGTAGTTGGAGTGAGGACAGAGGATGCAGAGGACAGAGTGAGGTGGAGGAGGATGACTCGCTGTGGCGACCCCTGAAAAGGGAAAAGCCGAAAGAAGAAGAATAAGTGCTTGGTAACTGTACAGTACTGTACATTTATTTATTTATTTAAATTTTTATTTTTTTAGTATGTACCGGTACGTATTTTCCGACTTACGTCAAAATCCGAGTTACTACGGGGCGTAGGAACGGAACTCTGTCGTAACTCGAGGACTACCTGTATTTTATGTCAAAATGAGAAAAAACTAGAATTGTTGAGGTGAAAGTGTTTTAGGCTTCAACCACAGACATTTGTCTCTGCGATCAGAGCTGCATTTGGTTAGGTCTTCACAGAGCTTTGCCACAAGCCACAACAGATTAATGAAATCCATTTCGTGTCCTAATTGGATTCATTTTTCTTTCTTGTCCTGTACAGTGGAATGAAAATGTCACGTTTTAAAATGTTGCGATTAATCTGACGCTGTTCTGCAGTAAATACGAACGCATTCTGAAAAATAAAATAAAATCAGCATAAAACATGATCGTTTAATCGTTCTGCCAAACATGGGTGCGAATGATCTCAGTGTGTGTGAGATGGTTTGATGGTCTTTGAGCATTTTACATGTGAATAAAATTTGAGAATTTTGTAATTTTTTCTCCACATTTTAAGTTTTTTTCATCTTTGCTTGCTGATAGTTTAGGTTTTAGTAGTAATTAAACCTAAACCTGGCCACATCTTTCTTAAAACACAGATGTTTAATCTAAAGATGTTCATCCTGGATAATGTAAGGGGTTAACTGGAGGTCAATATTAATACTGACCTCTTTACCTTAATTAATTTACTTATTCAGATTGAATAGTAAATTCACGGATTCTCTTCTTTTTCAGTTTATTCAATATTTCTGTGATCTTTATGATGGATAAATAAACAAAGCCATTAAGTGACAAAGACGTTAACTTAGTTTGATATGTCAAAGAGACACTATCATTTATTTAAAATAAATCAACTAAATTAACACCATTACACTTGATTGACATGATTTCACTTTCTTTCAAATTAATACGTCAGCACACTTGAATCATAACAACAGACATAAATACTAGATGTTAAAACATATTTAGTCTGTGGCTCTTTAACTTGAAATAGTTTCCAGCTTAGTTTGAGAGGGGAAAGAAATAGGAGGAAAGATTTAAGAAGAAATTATCGTGAGCATGATACCAGAGTGACACTTCTCCTCCGACTTCTGCTAAAATCCAGGTACGTTTTGTAAACAGCTCTTTACCTTTTGACGACCGCCCGGTAAGAGGTGACCTTGTAGCCTTTCAGATGCACGGATCCTTGTGGGGACCAGTACGATACTTTCAAGCAGGGTTCTGGTTTACGTTTTCCAACGTCTCCTGGTTTTCGCTTGGTCATCAGAGAATATGTCAGCTTCAGGCCTCTGACTTCAAGATAAACTTATTCCAGGAGGGAATAAACAAAGTTTTTGAGCTCTGTTCCTTAAAAGTGGACCCATAACAACATGTTATCAGTCCCAGCTGGATGACGAGTCCTTAGCGCGTGACTTGTGGTCATTCAGCTCTTTGGAAGTTCACATCATCTTTCGAAACTCCCAGAAACTCTGGAGCGTTCTCGCACAGTTTAGAACTTAAAGCAGGAACAAAGAGAGGAGTTCACTTGTCTTATCAGGACCCAAGGTTACAGCCAGCAGCAGAGGGAAATGTTTAGGAACAGACAGAGAAAGCTGGAGCCTTGTTCATGAAAAACAACGGATTAAACTGTCTTCTTATTTCTAAACAAAACAGTCGGGTCTCTGTGACCCGAGATTTCCCTTTAACACAGCAGTGAACACAGTTTAACTCTTAAAGAATAACACAGCTTAAAAGCACACATCATGAAAATGACAAAAGTTATTCTTTTGATCACATCAGCCTAAAATCAAAGATAGAAATAGTCTCTTTTGGTGACTATATTTATCAGATTACAGCTAAATGAATGATTTTGTAGTAAATGTCTTGCTTTACTGAGAGGTCAGTAAAGGTCATCACTGGACAGTTCAAAAACCTTAATTTGACCCTGGGTAGGTCCACTACATCTCCCCCCTTTTGGAAGCCATCGCCAGTCCTTGGGGATGGGGTCCAACACGAAAGGAAACCTTGAACTGTCTTTGATCTTGAAGTAATCCAGCAAGTGGAAAAGAAAAATCAAAAATTATAATCCCATAAAGTTTTTGGAAATTCCATACTGTTCGGAGGTAATCCCATTGCGAAAAGCTTTTAATCCCTTGGAAAACTGAGTCTGTTAACTCTTGGAAAACAAAGTCTGTGATCCTTTGGAAAACAAAGTCTTATAATCCACAGCGGTAATTCCACAGCAGTAATTCCACAACGATTAGTTTTGTTGATTGATCAGCAACAATTGTTTTCATAATCAGCATGTAGAGGGGATCCCTCGATTGACGCAGAGGAGGCGACCCTTGGATGAAGGTTGAAGACCAAGCGTTGGAGCTGCAGGTCCCCACATCGAAGGTTGTTGGCTGGTTGGTTTCCAGTCAGTGCCACTCTGGTTCTATGTGTCATGCAATTATGTGGTTTTTTAAGGTGGGCTTATGATTGGGATTTTACATTAAGCCTTACCTATATGCACCTGGTATGTAAGCTATCATGGTTTAGAACAGCTACACTTACCAATTAAGGGGTGGATCAATTCTGTAAATTAGATATAGGGATCTATACCTATAAAATTTTGGAGGGCTTCTGTAACGAAGGCCTCTAATTCCAAACTATTCCTCCATTCATTACTTAGTTTAGGTTAAACTAAAATAAAAATGAAATATAGTTTGATCTAAATGTCTGTTGTCTTTTAGACGAACGACGTAGGATTTGGTATTCCTAATAAATTTTGAAGTCTATGGCGAGACTCATCAAAATGAATAGATAATCTAGAATAGAAACGATCGAATCGGTTCAATTTAGAAATTGTGAGACCAGTGTAGTTTATGGTACCTTGAGTAGCTTTAAACTACATTGACTCTTCGACGATTGAGATTTAACAAAACGAACTGCATGTTGGCATAGTTAAATCCATATCATTCATTAACCAATGTTAATACAAAACCTTTTTGGCTGGGAGTGTTCAGAACCAAACAATATCTCAACTAATGACAACAGTAATGACTAAACAACAAGGAAACAACGTTTCACTGCTTCGACACACTCTTGTCGTCAGATTCCAAAGTGCAACACACAAGAAAACAGGTCTCAACTTTATGACCGAGGTCAAATTAAATCTCGTGGATTTAAACGGTTGTTAAGGTTAGTTTTTGTTGTGGGTTTTAGGCTTAGCGTTTCTAAGTTCAAATTGGACAATGCGACTTATAGGGTGGGAAATATGGTAGTTTAAACCTGATTAGTTTATTTACTAACTTGTGTTTGGACGACCTTATTATCCCATGAAGTCGGTGAGTTTGTGAGATCTTTGTCTTTTGTGGAGTCATTGAACGCCTTGTAAGGTTTGATCTGATTTCGATGTACCCATTTAGCAATTGGCTCTTTGCGGCCTTTGCTGATTTTGATTTCGTAGACGACTGAGGACACTTTGTCTGTTATCAGATGAGGTCCAGTCCACCTGGGCATTAGTTTGCGGGCGAGAGTTCCGGTCTCGGACCCTCCTTTCCCGGTTGCTGGGGCGAACGTATAGTACCAGACTCTGTCTCCCACTTGGAGTTCATTGTGAGAGGCCTTCTGGTCGTAGTACGCCTTGCGTCCTTCAGCGGATTTTTCCAGGTTTTTCTGGGCGAAAGCAAAAGTGTTTCTGAGGTGTACATTCAAATCTTTGTCTTTGGCATGGCCTAACATCACCCCCCTTTGGTCATGGGGGACCACGAACACAGGTGAGGACGTCCGTCCATGGGCACAAGTTAGGATGCCACCGTTTAGTTTAAGCTGTTCGCGCAGCTGAGAGAAGACGGTACACAGGAATCGTTTAGGTTTTGGCCAACGTATTTTCTTACGTTTACCTCTTTCCGTGTAATTCAGGTGTGTCACAACCGTCGGCGCAGTCGCAGGTGTGTCTGATTGTACAGACTGCGACGGGTCACTGTCGTTGTGTGTGTCTTCCCACCTCTCGACTGAAGAGAGGCTCTTTGAGTCTGTAAAAACTATGTCATTTCTGATTAGTTCTAGACACAAATGTTCCTGAACCAAGGTTTCATCAAAAGCTTGGCTGATAGCCGATTTACCTGTCCCAGGGGACAGTACAGCAACCTCGGTGTGGGGTCCTTGGATCTCCACACCTTTCTCTACCTGTGGTAGGTAATGTGAGTTTGCCCCCTTCTTGTCTGATGAGGGGTCCTCGTAATCTGCAACAATGATGTCCAAGTGACTGTCAGCGTTTGGTTGACTGTCATCTTCTGGACTCAGATGCCCTTGAACCAAGGTTTCATTGAAAGCTTGGTTGAATGCCGAATTACCTGTCTCCGAGGACAGTACAGCGTCATCGGTGTGGGATCCTTGGATCTCAACACCTTTCACTACCTGTGGTAGGCAGTGGTCAGGGAGTGCTGAATGTGTCAGCTCACAGAGGAGGTTCTCTTGTTGGACCGGAGTTTGGTCCAACTTTTGGGTCTCTTCTGTCTCACCTGTAGTTGAAGGTTCACTTACCGGGCTCTCGTCCTCGGATGAGGTGTCCCGTGTGTCCTTTGCGGTACCTGCGGTTAGGCAGTCTGTATCGCAACTAGGAAGCACTTTTATTGGCAGGGGTTTTCTCACTGTGCTCCACATTTTCCGTCGACCATAATCTATAATCGCGTTGAAGCGGTTTATAAAATCTTGGCCAACCAAAAATGGGAATGAGTCAAGTTTAGACACGTACACCGGGTGGCGTAGTGTCATTTCGCCAATCTGCATGTGAACCATAGCCATAGCTGTTAGGGTTGTTCTCGTCTCTGCGAGACCCTGTAGCTCAATAGCACATTTCTCAAAGGGTATTTGCCTGTCAACACCGTTAGCGGCGGTCCTCAGCTCCTCGAACAGCTTGGCCGACATAATGGTTATATCAGCACTGCCATCCAGGAGGGCTTCACGCTCAAGGACACCTTCCAGTGTGATAGGCAGGTAAGCTTTCTTAGCCACCCCCCTTTGTATAAAGTTACACAGAAACCTCACAGGTCTTGGCCCACGTTTCTGTTCACGTGTGACTCTGTCTGTGTAATCTTGCTTACTGTCAGCATCTTGTTGGCTGTCAGCATCATGACCTTCAGGATGTTGTTGTGTGTCAGCAATTGGTTTGCTGTCAACATCCATGGCAATGTTGGTAGTAGTGTGCGCTGAGTTATTTGTGTGCTCTGAGTCTTTGTGAAAGACAGTGCTACACATCGCTCCAGGTTGGTCAATGTTGATAGTGTCATTATCAATGATAACGCCACTCATTGTATCAGGTTGGTCAAGCACAGTAACATTCAAATCTACTGACAAACTACTTACTTCCTCTGTCTCTTCCGAGCATAGAGGTGTTGGGCCATTATTCCGGGACATTCGTGACTCTTTGCCTGTCTCGAACTGTTCTGTTCGAGGCGCGGGAGGTGCAGTTCCAAGGCTCGGGGGTGGCTGTTGGGACCACGCATAGTTACATGAGTATAGGTCCTCATCCTTCAATTTCTTTTGAAGTCCACCCACCGATGGACCTTGGTTTTCACCCATCTGGTTCGATCTGAACCGTTGTGGGTCTCTTAGAGAGTGAACACCTACCTTTTGTGGTTCGTTGCTTGTCTCAGATTTTTCAATCTGAGGTGCTTCAGGGGCGGGGCTCCCTTTAAACCATTTTGAGTCACTGTTCCAACTGGTACCAACATTTCGGTGTATGTCAGTTTGAAAATCTTGTTCATTCTTGCTAGTATTATCCAACTCTTTTAACAACCGACGCGTGTTCTCCACCACTTCTGAGGTCAGAGGACCTTTGAGACGACGGTGTTTATTCTCGCTTTTTTGCGACTGGGATACGACCTTTTGACCTGGGCACACCTCAGAGGGTGTTTTGTTTTGCATGTGAGCCTCAACAGCAGTTACAGCGCACTGTTTCATCACTGATTGTTTAAACTGATGTTGTAGCTCAAGGCCTTCTTTGAGAAGTTTTTCTCTTTGTCGTTTGCACTTCTGCCTTATCAGTTCATTCTCTGCCTCCAACAGCTGGTAATTTGTGTGCTCTGAGTCATCAAAGACAACGTCACGCATTGTACCAGTTTGGTCATCCTCTATATCATTCAAGTTTTCAAACAACCAACTTATGTCCACTATCTCCTCAGAGCTTAGAGGTATGTTGCCTTTTTCCTGGAACTTCTGTGACCTTTTGCTACTCCCGGACTGTCCAGTCCGCAGTGCAGGGGCAGGACCTTTGCTCGGTGTAGACCGCGGAGGGTCACTTAAAGAGCGGGCGTCCACCGTTTGTGGTTTTTTGCTTATCTCGGGCAGCTTCGTCCGAGGTGCAGGGACAGGGCGTGTGCTCGTCCTTCTCAACCATATTGGGTCTCTTAACCACTTCGGGTCATAGTTCCAGCGGGCATCGACATGTGGTTTGTGAGTTTGAGAAACATGTTTCTTCTCGCCTTTTTTAGGAGAGGGAGTTGATGAACTTATCCCTTCCAGCTCCAGCGAGTGGGATTTGACCTTTTCTTGGTAATGTAGTTCACGTTCTGGTTTTGTTTTTAACCAGATCGGGTCATTGTTTTGTCTGTGAGCGTCACAAACATTTACAGCACCCCGTTGTGTTGTTAATTCGCCTAACAAACGTTCGAACTCAAGTTTTTTTCGGTGATCTTCTTCACGTTCTTGAATGCACTTCTGCTTTAATACTTCCAGCTCTTCACGCCTTGATGCGATCAGCTTGAAAGCTTCATCATAATCGTCATATCCCATCTTTGTTTTGAAATTTCTCCAAATTAATGAGAGATGTTTGTTTGAATCAATAAGACGGTATTTATAATAGTGTATGCAAATAAATGCTTTCTTAGCGGTGAGTTATTTAACTAAAACAGCTTTCTGGGTTTGTTCCTGTAATCTATAAACAAGTCTTTCCTTCATTCAGTACCTTTTTATTTATTTTAGGTTTTACCTTCAATGAAAAATATGGTAAGTTAAGCCTTCGTGGCCGTATTAACTTAATAGACCTATTTTTTAAAACAATTACTATTAAACCACGCTTAATGTTTTCTGTCTTTCACTCAACCGCCTTCTTAAAGATTTCAAATAAATGCAATGTTCACACTAAAATGTTAGCAGATTTTGTTTTATTTTGCTCCAAGAGAATGTATTTCAGATTCAGTAAAACTGTTTTGAGTTGCCGCAGTTATCTGGATTGAAAAATGTAATTTTGTTTGTTATTTTAAACTTTTTATTTAAAATAAACTGGAGTCATTAATTGTACACAGAAAAACGTTAAAAATGCCATTTTTAACTAAAAGTGTGCAGATGTACACACCAATTCTGTTTAAAATTCAGAGATGTGAAGAGCATAATGTGGAAATGCTCTGTTCTCCATCATTTTTTTTTTTTTTATTTAATTTGAAAATCAAATAAAAAAATGCCTTTTTGAGTGTTATTTTAAATCTCTTCAGTATTTAAAATGAGCACAAATTGTGTGTCTGTACCTCTGTTATACTAAAATTTGTATTTAGAATAAACAGGAATTTTTGTTTGTGTACAGAACAATTTTTTAAAAGCTGGTAATTCACCATAAAAATGCTGACTTTTTTATGATGTTTTTGAGAAAACTCATCTGTCAACGTCTTTTAACCAACAGGGGGCAGCTTGGAGTCTTAAATTTATCACGTGGAGACTGAATTTGTTTATTCAGTATTTAAACTAAAAACAACCTTTTCAGAATTAGTTTCTAGTGTGTCAGTGATAAACGCTCGAACCACGTTCTTGTCAGAGACAAATCTATGTTGTTAGACAGTTTAGATGGCTTTAAATGAATTTTTAAACTCTCAGTGAAATCTCCCGTTTGTCCTGTCTTGAGTGAAACTGCTTGTCACCCAAAGTGCACCAGGAAATGACGACACAAATAGGCGGGTCGACGCAGCGCGTCACCAGCTCTGCTGTGCTGAGCGAGGCGGAGCTCGCTACAACATACGTGACGTCAACCAATCAAACACAGCGCTAGCAGTGATTGACAGCTCACAGCTCTCGTTCATCCAATCACAGCTCATAAACAAACGTGTACTAGGACACGTAGCTCTGTAACGTTACCTTAGCACAGCAGATCACAACCTTATGGACTCTTAAAACAACTCAAACGCTATAAATTAACTTTCCAAAATTCTGAAACATGCGGCGAACACACCTAGACAGGCCAACTTAGTTACGCTCAGTAACACAGCACTGCAGCTGTTGAACAAACACGGACTCTCTCGGAGCGCGTCAAGGTCGGTTCTGGTCCACTTTTTCGTGGATCAGAAACTCGGGTCTGAACAGAACCACTATCCGACTACGTTCTAACAGTAATATGCTTCTTTGACCTGCTCTAAAATGTAAAATACCACAACAGCAATCTTGTAGATGTTAAATTAGCTTTCAGGCTTTTGACTCGGCGGTCAACAAAGCTTTGTGCCGGAGTCTGTGCGTGAACTGGGCCGAACGGAACCAGAACACCCCCACAGACCACGGGCTGACAGAACTTCACCTAAAAGCTCCCACAGCGTGTCAAGGAGTTGAACAATAACAATCTCTCAGCTTCAAATGATAAAAACATGCAGAATCTGCCTGCTTTGAACACTTCCAGCCAAAATCATTATCCTCAAGAGTTTAAAACTTGGATCCTCTTATGCAAACATGACGTTACAGTTCATGAGAAACCACAGATATCAATAAACTTTCAGAACCACGTACGAGGCCACCAGATGTAAGGGGTTATGAGGAGGTCAATATTAATACTGACCTCTTTACCTTAATTAATTTACTTATTCAGATTGAATAGTAAATTCACGGATTCTGTTCTTTTTCAGTTTACCCAATATTTCTGTGATCTTTATGATGGATAAATAAACAGAGCCATTAAGTGACAAAGACGTTAACTTAGTTTGATATGTCAAAGAGACACTATCATTTATTTAAAATAAATCAACTAAATTAACACCATTACACTTGATTGACATGATTTCACTTTCTTTCAAATTAATACGTCAGCACACTTGAATCATAACAACAGACATAAATACTAGATGTTAAAACATATTTAGTCTGTGGCTCTTTAACTTGAAATAGTTTCCAGCTTAGTTTGAGAGGGGAAAGAAATAGGAGGAAAGATTTAAGAAGAAATTATCGTGAGCATGATGCCAGAGTGACACTTCTCCTCCGACTTCTGCTAAAATCCAGGTACGTTTTGTAAACAGCTCTTTACCTTTTGACGACCGCCCGGTAAGAGGTGACCTTGTAGCCTTTCAGATGCACGGATCCTTGTGGGGACCAGTACGATACTTTCAAGCAGGGTTCTGGTTTACGTTTTCCAACGTCTCCTGGTTTTCGCTTGGTCATCAGAGAATATGTCAGCTTCAGGCCTCTGACTTCAAGATAAACTTATTCCAGGAGGGAATAAACAAAGTTTTTGAGCTCTGTTCCTTAAAAGTGGACCCATAACAACATGTTATCAGTCCCAGCTGGATGACGAGTCCTTAGCGCGTGACTTGTGGTCATTCAGCTCTTTGGAAGTTCACATCATCTTTCGAAACTCCCAGAAACTCTGGAGCGTTCTCGCACAGTTTAGAACTTAAAGCAGGAACAAAGAGAGGAGTTCACTTGTCTTATCAGGACCCAAGGTTACAGCCAGCAGCAGAGGGAAATGTTTAGGAACAGACAGAGAAAGCTGGAGCCTTGTTCATGAAAAACAACGGATTAAACTGTCTTCTTATTTCTAAACAAAACAGTCGGGTCTCTGTGACCCGAGATTTCCCTTTAACACAGCAGTGAACACAGTTTAACTCTTAAAGAATAACACAGCTTAAAAGCACACATCATGAAAATGACAAAAGTTATTCTTTTGATCACATCAGCCTAAAATCAAAGATAGAAATAGTCTCTTTTGGTGACTATATTTATCAGATTACAGCTAAATGAATGATTTTGTAGTAAATGTCTTGCTTTACTGAAAGGTCAGTAAAGGTCATCACTGGACAGTTCAAAAACCTTAATTTGACCCTGGGTAGGTCCACTACAATAAATAAAGGATATTTATTTAAAGAAATGGGCACAAACAGCTGCATGTTCCTGACATGTCCACATGTGATGCGACAGTGATCAAGTTTAAATTGTGATGAGTCATAAATTCAAGCAGTTTACTTGGAAGTGCATTATTTTTTACAGAACTGCAGCAAAGAGGATTCACAGGTGTTTTCAGCAGGAGGAAAGATTTTATGAACAGAGACTCCAATTGTGGAAATGTGTCAAAAGAAGATATTATCAGAATGGCTTTCAGGCTAGGTTATTGCTAATTTCCTGGAGGACGTTTGAGATGATCTGGAAACAAACAAACAAAAAAAGGCAACACATGGAAGAGTAAAACTTTATTCATTCATTTATTTATTTTGCAGTTGTTGTCATTTTCTCCTGCACTGTGCAAATCCAAAACTCAGAAAAACCCAAAGCTGTGTTGATCATTTTTATATACAGTACTTCCTCACTGATTCGTGGTTCGTTTATCGCAAACTCGCTTTATCGCGGACTCGCTCTATTGCGGTTGTTCAATATAAGATTGGACATGACACGCAATTGGCAGATTGATGGATGAGCCAAACGATCGGCATGACATTTTTATTTACAATAAATTATTTTAAATTATTTATCACCTGCTGCAGCTTTGTGCAGCCCAGAACTGCAGGATAAACTTCCTGTTGCGGTGATCAGCTGTTCTCCGTGCAAGATGAGCTGTTCAGCGAGCAGAGCGGAGAAGTGGGCGTGGCCAAGAGTGCTTGCAGATGGCAAAGAGCAGAAGAGGCAGGGAGCTGAAATCATGATATTCTGTGCACTTTTAGAGCATTTACAGCTTAGAAACATTGTTTAGAATATTGCAAGAGAGTGTTTAAAAGCAAACAGTATATACTGTATACAGGTAGTGCTCGGGTTACGACGGTCTCGAGTTACGACATTTTGTGGTTACGACGCATCTCCCATTTTATATGTACAGCCTTTTTTTGAGTTACGCAGCGCCCGCTGTGGCAGAAGAATACAGTATTGTACTGTACGCCGTGCAGCGGCAGAGGGATACAGAGGCGGAGGGATACGTTACGTACTGTGAACGCTCTGGACCAAGGTGGACCGGCAGAACCAGCGGCACAGCAGTGGAAAAGTACAGGCGGAGGCCTTACTGTAAATGCTCTGGACCGAGGTGGACGACGAATTACGTTGTAAACGGAATACAAAATACGTAGGATGGACCGAGGTGGACGGCGTCACCAGCATCCAAGTAGGCCATTAACTCTTTTTGCACTTCATTATAGTAAGTAAGTAAGTAAGTAAGTAAGTAAGTAAGTAAGTAAGTAAGTAAGTAAGTAAGTAAGTAGTAAGTAAGTAAACTTTATTTATATAGCACCTTTCACAAATATAAAATCACAAAGTGCTTTACAAAAGAAATACACATAATAAAATCATACTAAAATCATACACTCTTAAAACATGCTGTACAAAAAGGTTACACATGATAAACTCTAAAATCGATAAGTACAATTAACCATAAGCCTGTTTGAAAAGATAAGTCTTAAGACTTCTCTTAAATGCATCAGTCGACTCGGAGCCGCGCATTGTTAGAGGGAGAGCGTTCCAGAGCCTCGGTGCCACCACCTGAAATGCTCTATCACCACGGGTTTTAAAATGGGTTCTAGGGACCGACAGCAGTAGCTGATTAGAAGACCTCAGAGTTCTAGACTGACAGAGTGGCTTCAAAAGATTGAAAACATATTTGGGAGTCTCACCATGGAGTGCTTTAAAAGTTAAAACCAAAATTTTAAAATGAACCCTAAAATAAATCGGAAGCCAGTGGAGAGAGTACAGAACAGGAGTAATATGATCTGTTCTGCGGGTTCCAGTCAAAAGTCTGGCTGCAGCGTTCTGAACAGACTGAAGAGAAGCCATGGTGGATTTACTTATCCCTACTAAAAGGCCGTTACAATTATGGCTCCCAAATGTATGTGTTTTTTGATAATTATGTAGGGTACTGTGTTAGGATAGGCTAAGTGCTTGGTAATACAGTACTGTACAGGGAGTCCTCGACTTTCGACGCCCTCGACTTACGGCAATTTGGAAGTACAAACGCATCATAATTAATAAAAATATGAAATAAATAAAAAAATATATGTATATATATATTTTTTGTGTTTAAATGTTCTTGATTTCATGTGTACAGCACTTTGTTGCAGCTGTGGTTGTTTTAAAGGCTTTATAAATCATAATAATTATAAAAAATTATAATTTTTAAGCATATTTGCGCAGTTTCTGGCAGTTTCCAGAAATGCCGCTGTGTCCGCCATTTTAAGGTTAGTTCCAGCCTCGACAGCTACCGTGTGTCCGATAAGAGGTTGCCTCATACGGATATATGAGCTGGAAATGCTAGGTGAACTCTGTGGACTTCTCGGGCCCGGAGCAGCAGCCGCCGATCGCTCCCACCATGCCGGCCGTCACCACCAGCTCATGGAATGGGCTAACGCTAATGCGCAGCTAATGGCGGAGCTAAGATGCTAACGCGGACCCCAATGAGCCAACGGGCAGCGGAGAGGCCATCTGCGACCGGGAGCTCACCCCGATGTCCGCTTGGCAGCCTAAGATGTTGGATGGACA
Source organism: Garcialebias charrua (assembly GCA_038048925.1). Lineage (NCBI taxonomy): Eukaryota > Metazoa > Chordata > Actinopteri > Cyprinodontiformes > Rivulidae > Garcialebias > Garcialebias charrua. The sequence goes on along the minus strand of JBBPBX010023363.1, from coordinate 645 downwards.
CCGAACTAACATGCTAAAACGCTGAGAAACAGCGCCGACAGCCTTTTGGATGGGCTAACGCTAACGGGCGCAGCTAATGGCGGGGCTAACGCTAATCGTCACAGCTTGTTTTGGATGGACGGACACAGCGGAGAAACGGCTTTCAGTAAGTTTTTAACTCTTTTTCTGGCTCCAAATGTATGGAGTTAACATGCTAGCAGTCCTTCCTGTAAACAGTTTTGACCGCGTGAAGCAGCACGAAGCTGTGGTGCTCGGACGTGCAAGAGCTAACATGCTAAAAGATGGAGACAGGCTTGACCAGCTCAAAGTAAGAAATATTTTTTATTAAGGTTTTTATTAAGGTTAAAATGTAATGTCTGTGTTTTTTGATAATTATGTAAGGTACTGTGTTAGGATAGGCGAAGTGCTTGGTAACTACATTACCGTACATGTACGTGTATCAGTGGCGGCTGGGGTGTAGTTCCGACTTACGTCAAAATCGGGTTACGAATGCCCTGTAGGTCCGGAACTCGTTCATAAGTTGGGGACTACCTGTACTGTACATGTATATGGTGCAGTATGTACGTATATTCCGACTTACGTCGAAAATCGGTTTACGACCCGGATAGGAACGAATCTACGTTGTAAGTCGAGGACTACCTGTAT